>CAUYLG010028181.1:0-125598 GCA_963573385.1 Cacajao melanocephalus
TTAGTTTCTTTGCATTGGGTTAGTACATGTTCTTTTAGCTCACAGAAGTTTCTTATTATCCACCTTCTGAAGCCTGATTCTGTCAGTTCGTCACACTCATTCTCCGTCATGCCTTGTTCTCTTGCTGATGAGGAGCTGCGAACCCCTGTAGGAGGAGAGGCATTCTGATTTCGGGTGTTCTCAGCCTTTTTGCACTGGTTTCTTCCCATTTTTGTGGATTTATCCACCTGTCATCTTTGTAATTGCCGACTTTCAGATTGGGTCTGAGTGGACGTCCGGCTTGCTGGTGATGAAGTTTTTTCTGTTTCTTAGATTTCCTTTGGTGGACGTCCTTTCCCCACATAGCTAGGCCTTCCCGGTTCAGCTGTGCTTACTGTGAAACTCTCAGTCCTCAGCGCTTCCAATTGCTGTTCTCCTTGTGGTGATGGGACCAGCTAAGCCCGACTCAAAGGGCACCCAGTCCTGTATACTCCGCACTGAGAAGTGCCGCGCTGCGCCGGCCAAAAGAGTCGCCTTGGCAACCCATGTGGCTCCTCTACTGCGTATCTCCCAGTTTGTGGGCAACAGAAATTCATCTGAAATTGCGGCATCCACTCGCTCTCTGTGCTTTCACTGGGAGCTACAGTCCTGAGCTGTTGCTAATCTGCCATCTTGGCTCTCTCCCTGCCCAGTGATGAAGTTTTTTCTGTTTCTTAGTTTTCCTTTGGCGGACGCCCCTTTCCCACAGAGCTGGACCTTCCCGATTCGGCTGTACTTGCTGTGAAACTCTCAGTCCTCAGCGTTTCCAATTGCTGTTCTCCTTGTGGGGATAGAACCAGTAGGGCCGACTCACAGGGCACCCTGTCCCGTATACTCTGCACTGAGAAGCCCCGCACCGGGGCGCCGGCAAAACAGCCATGCGGACCAAAAGAGTCTCGCTGGCGACCCGTGTGGCTCCTCTGCTGGGTATCTCCCAGTTTGTGGGCAACAGAAATTAGTCTGAAATTGTGGCATCCACTTGCTCTCTTCGCTTTCACTGGGAGCTACAATCCTGAGCTGCTGCTAATCGGCCATCTTGGATCTCTTCTACATTATTTATCTTAGCCTCTTACCTTACACTTTCTGTGGAAATGACTCACATTACTTGTGGGTCCTCACATACACAAATGCTATTCTTTTCCTTGTATCTGTGCTTTTACACTTATCCCTTAGGTGTATGGAATTCTCTTGCTTTCTCCTCCTAACTTTAGCTTTGAACTGCTACTTTATAAGCAGTTCCATCATGACCTATTCCAGGATATACTAATCTAACAAGGTGGGCTGTTCAATGGTCCTCCTGATTTTATAGTTCCTTAAGCAAATCTCTATGTCTGGGTACACCCTGCTGCTTTGTAGTTACCTGTTGGATTCACTACCAGACTGTGACCTCCTTCAGGTCTTATGGCTTTCTCCTCTGCATCTTTTAAGCTTGGCATTGTAATTGAGTGAGAGATAATGATCTGAAAACACATGAATGAATCACGTTTGCTTTCTACCCATCTCATTCTACAGTCTGTACAATTTCTTTTACAGTTTTTTCTTTACTCAGTGTTTACACTACTGCTTGTTAAATTTTTAATGTGTATTTACTTTATTTCTTATTTTAAGGTAAACATCAATGGCTAGTTTTACATGAAGAAATTTTAGTTCCATAAAGATAATCCTTCCATTCCTTTCTTTTTCAGGAAACCTGTCTTCCCAGTTGGAGGCTCAGGAACCTAAGAGTTCTGAAAGTACATTAACTTCGATGGAAGATTCTGGGTGTGATTTGTCAAGTGAGCAGAGAACTGAGCCTTCAAACCTGTCCCAGCACTTTGTGGAAAGCTATACCTCTACTCACTTTCCACAGCTTCCTCTTGTGAAAAAACCTTGTGCTATCCTGAAAAATCCTTTGTCTTCTCACATGCAATTCTTGCAATATCTACTTGAACTGAAGAACTTGACAGAATCAGATAGTCTTAAAAGAGACTTAACCTGCTCTGAAAAAGACTATTCCACAGTCTCTGATTCTGTTTTTCAGTTGCTGGATGGCCTGATCACTTTTTACCATAATCCAAAACTTCCTTTTTCAAGATTTTGGACAGAAGCTGTTGGTACTTTAGCTAGTCTAATCAGTAACAATAACTTATCTAATCATATTCTTAAAAAGTGTTCAAAGAAGTTGGAAGAATTTGAGAAAACTCTGCTACATGCTATTTTAGGAAACAATCATATAAATCGGGTAAGTAATAAATTCCTCTTTTATTCATAAAGATGCTAGTAATTTAAACATCCTTTTGGGTAATGTCTGTTGTCGTGCCTTAGCCTTGTGGCTCAGAGTCCCTTACTGGATCTTTTTTTGCAGCTGTCTGCAGCTCTTATTTGTCTTAATGTCTTCACCTCTGGCTTCTGATTGCTACAGCATAGTTTTCTGCAAAGATGGCTTTGCTTCAGTCTTGTTCTTCTCTACGTTTAATTGCTTTCTCTGCTTTATTATCAGCACCCTTGGATTCTTTTTTTCTTATGTTTTCCCTTGTCTGTTTCTACTTCCTATTGTTCAAAAAGTCTCAGAACTTTTGAGAATAACCACTAAAAAACCCAAACTTCTGTGAGTGTTGAATTCCTCATGATGGATTGTCTGTACTATGTTGAATTTACTCTTTTTCTGACATTGACTAGCAAGTGTCTTGAGGTTGGAGAATATTTTTCTCTTCTTTTGGTCTTTCCCTTATAAGTGGCGGATGCCCCATGGACCCTCTGAAGATGTGGATGAATTGGCTAAAGAGCACATTGTATAAAGCTTTATTATGTTTTTCTTCTTATTTAACATAACATAAGTTAGAAAGGAATAACATGGGTTAGAAAGATGTACTCAGGGATTTTTTTTAAACAAGTGACATTGAGGCAACCTGAAATTGTTTCATTGTTTGACTCTTGAGACATGGTAGAGAGTTTCTCTTTCATATTATTTCTGCCTTCTTTGCTATCTGATCCTTTTCTGGGAAACTCCAAAGGGCTTCACATTTTAATCCTCTTTAATTGACTACCAAAAATATAATAGAGAAAACTAAAAGGTCTATCTAACTTATTTTTTATATTTCACTGTAGGAAGAAGGTTATTGGACCTTGTTTGTTTGGATACATCATTGTTAAATATTTGCCTCAGTGTTATGATCTAACATTTAGTGTTTTTGTACAGTGGAGCTTCATCTGAGTTTTCAAAATTTTGATAAAATTTGCATTGATAAACCAATTTGTTGCATGTACAGCTGTTCTTTCCTTCTCTATTAAGGTATGATTTGATCAATATTTTAGAAAACTTTATGATTAAGCTTTTGGCATTTGTGAAAGATATTGAATTTTCTGTCTGGAAAATGGAAATCTTTTTCTTTTTGACATGGTCAATCAGGAATTAAATATCAGATTTGCCATCGTTGCATCTGGGATATAAAATCCATTTCTAAACCATCAAAATATCTTAAATACTTAATATTTCTTAAACTTCTTTATATATTTTTGCTTTCTTTTTAAAAACGACTTTAAGCAGTCTTTATGTAACTTGGAACCTTGAAGATGCTGACATTTATATTCCACATCAGAGTTGCTGGATAATGCAAATATTTTTCTGGTCTAGTCTTTCCTTCATATATGTACTGGAGGTTTTTATGACTTACACCTACACCAGAATAGCCTTGGGAATTGAAGGAGGAGAATGTGTAGAATAACCTACACATAAACTTGTGAATGAAAGTCCTCTTTACTCTTTCTTCCACCTTCCTCAAGCAGATAGAAGGGGTCTTGGAGGTATAAGCTATGCTGCCTAGAGTTGGTGGAGGGGGTGACACAAGCACTTTCTTAGTTGCCTCAGCTGGTATCTCACTAGGTTTCATGCGCTCCAAGTTCCCTGGCTCCGAGCCCACCACAGCACCAGGACTTGTGCAGGAATTGCAGTCCTTGTGGTCGAGGTTGTCTTTCATGTTTATTTAGAACCCCAGAATAATTTAGCCCATGGCGGCAGGGCTTGCCAAAACTCAGGTTCCAACTGCAGCAGTTACCCCTGCAAGAAAGCTATTCATTCACTTGTTCTTCAACTGTTGACCAACTGTTCAGCAATGGCTCACGATGGCAGGTGACATAGGAAATATATACTTAATCTATAGAACCATCTATACCATCACAAGTTTGAAGTGAAAGCTCTAGTTTTCATTTCTTATAGAGTCTTCCTGGTTTTGGTATCAGGATAATCCCGACTTCATAAAATGTGTTTGGAGGAGATCCCTTTTTTATTTTCAGGAAAAGTTTAATAAAGATTGGTCTTATTTCCTCTTTGAGTATTTGGTAGGATTCACCTGTGTAGTCATCAGATCATTTGTTGGGAGACTTTTGATTACTGACTCAATCCCCTGATTTGTTACTGGTCTGTTCTGGCTTTTTGTTTCTTCCTGATTCAGGTTAGGTAGGTTGTATGTTTTTAGGAATTTATCCATTTCTTATAAGCCATCTAGATTGTTGGCATGTAATTGTTCATAACAATTCCCTTAGGGTCCATTTTATGTCTGAGGCATCCATTATAATGTCTCCTTTTTGACTTCTGATTTTGTTTGTCTTCTTTTTCTTTTCTTACTCTGGCTAAGGGTTTTTCAGTTATTTTATCTCTTTAAAAAGCAAACTCTTAGATTTTTTTATTTTTAAACTGTTTCCTTGTTCACAATTTTTTTGGTCTAATCTTTATTATTCTCTTTTTATTTCTGCTTATTTTGGACTTAGTTTATTGTTTGTAGTGAACTTTAATACCTCAATTACAATAATGGATGGAAGATCCAGGCAGAAAAATTATTAAAGAAACAGCTGACTTGAACAACACTGTAGAGTAAATGGGTTTAACTGACATATATAGAACTTTCCACTCAGCAGCAGAAGAATACACATTCTTCTCAAGTGCATACAGAATATTCTCTAGGATAAATCAAATTTTAGGCCACAAACAAGTCTTAACCATTTTAGAAAGTCTAAATATTTCTAGATGTGTCTGACCACAATATGAGATAAGAATTCAACAACAATAAGTAAAATGGTAAAATTTACAAGAATGTAGAAACTAAACAATATAATTTTGAACAAACTTTGGGTCAAAGAATAAATCAAAGGGAAAAATCAAAGTATCTCAAGACAAACAAAACTGAGAACAGAACTTACTAAAACCCATGGGATGCAGCAAAAATAGTAATAAGGAAATTTATAAGGATAAATGCCTACATCAAAAAATAAGAATCTTAAATGAACAAGTTTTCAATCATTGTTAGCACTGAGATCAGTAGCTTGAATTAGAATTTTGAAACTTTTATTCACTAGCTTTGATTTTAGACAAGTTTACTAATCTCCAAGTTCTACATCTGTAAAATGTAAGTAATAAATGTGACCACTTCATAGAGCTAAATACTTAGCATAATATCTAACATCATATAAGAACTTAATAAATGTTTCTTTCTGTTATTTTTCTCTTGAGGAAGTGATATTTTATTTTCTCCACTATGTCTAAGACAATGCTGAGTTTGTTGTAGCAGCAACGTGAGGTATTTTTTGAATTGAAAATAAGGTAATGAAAAGAAGTGACAACTTATATTTTGTATACTCTCATACACTTAAATGCCATCAGCTGATTTTCTAAGCAGCAGCTCTTCTTAACATCAAGTACCTCCATATGCATTAGGAAGTTGGATATCATCTTTTTGTCTCACTATTTTCCATAGCCACAGCTTCCAATTGACCAATGATCTTAGTAGAGCATAGTGGATATTTTCCTTTCTGTTTTAATTATGGAAAATCCTCTGTAAATTTAACTATTTGAATGTTATGGTTTTGCTTACTTTTCCCGTTGGTCCCTTCCTATAGAGCTGTGCTATGTTGCATCTCAGATATAGATAAATCTGAAGATATGGTTCATGAAATCAGATTTTTTTTTTTACTAGTGTGTATCCCTTAGTTGTATCTTGAAACTTACTCATGCCATAATTGTATTGACCAATAAAAATATGTTGACTTTTTGATTTAATTTTTCCCAGTTAATTTTATTAATTTCATGAACTGTATCTTCAGATTTATCCATAAACTGCCCTAAATGATCTAAGCAAAAATCACTGTTATTGAAGTAAAAATGACAGTCTAGGAGTGAATCACCAAATTCAAAATCCTGTATCATAGATGCAACATAGCACAGCCCCATAGGAAGGGACCAGTGGAAAGAGTAAGTGCAGAAGTATTTGTTATATGTTTCTCTGCTGCAAGTTAGGACACTGTTTCAGTAATAACAGGCTTTTCTTTGCTAACTTGCCAACAGCCTGATCCTCTGTGTTTTTGATTTTTTATGGTCATGGCTATTAATCAGTTACTTAACCAGTCTGCTTTGTTTGAGAATATTCCTTGGGAAATATAAAGGAAGTCTAAGTTAAGGCTCATTTCATCCTTGTGCATAGTTGTATTTTTTTAAAAAAAGGAACAGCCAGGCAAGGCGTGGTGGCTCACCCCTGTATTCCCAGTAGTTTGGGCAGCCAGAGCGGGCATGCCGGTCACTTGAGCCTAGGTGAGACCAGCCTGAGCAACATGGCAAGACGCTGTCTCTAGAAAAAGTAAAAAAAAAAAAAAAAAATTATAGCCAGGTGTGGTCGTGAGTGCCTGCCGTCCCAGCTACTCATGAATCTGAGGTGGGAGGATTGCTTGAGCCCAGGAGGCAGAGGCTGCAGTGAGCACAGGTCGCATGACAGCACTCTAAGCTGGGCAACAGAGCAAGAAATTGTCATAAAAAAAAAAAGGAAAAATCTTGGGTTAATGTTCCTGTAATTTTACTTTAATTAGATGAGCGTTTACTGAAACAGTTGTATCATAAACCAAAATCTAAATACTTCTTTTGATGACTGCATCAGTATATAAATCAAATGTTTTCTGAATTTTCAAAGCAGTGTTTAACTTACATTGCTCATGCAGAGGAAGGAAAAAGAGACAGAACAGAACTTTCTTCATTTTACTTTCAAAGTATACTATACCTTTAAATACCTCTTACTAAAATAATTAATAGCAATCTTCTTTCCTATTATGCTTTATAGTTTATAAAGCACTTTCACTTGGAGCTTATTATCTGTTCAGACAACAACTCTGTGTCATGATTGTTATTACTGTGTTCAGTTTATGGCTGAAAAAATTGAGGTCAGGCAGGTCAGTGGACTCAGTGGAAGTAAATAACCAGTAGTAGAAGACTTAGGTCTCATGTTCAGGTATATGATTGCAAATATTTTCCTCTTGCTATTATGTCATATTTCCATCATTACTTTTTATAGTTTTCTACCTTTTTTCCTAAGTGCAAAAGAAATAAACTGCCTTTTGTTTACGGGTTAAAGAAAATATTCATTGGTAATGAAAGATCTTAGTGCCATTTCTCTAAATTTTATAAAGACAATATTTACATTGCTTTGGGTAAATTGCTGAGTTGTATTATGTGTAAACATTTGTGTTTATAGGGCCGGGCATAGTTGCTCACACCTGTAATCCCAGCACTTTGGGAGGCTGAGGTGGGTGGATCACCTGAGGTCAGGAGTTCAAGACCAGCTTAGCCAACATGGCAAAACCCTGTCTCTAATAAAAATACAAAAATTAGCCGAGAGTGGTGGCAGGCGCCTGTAGTCCCAGCTACGTGGGAGGCTGAGGCAGGAGAATTGCTTGAACCTGGGAGGTGGAGGTTGCAGTAAGCGGAGATTGTGCCCTTCCACTCTAGCTGGGGTCACAAGCCAGACTCAATTTCAAAAAAAAAAAAGAAAAAAGAAAAAAAGAAATGTGTTTACGGACAGCAAAAGGAGAAAGAAACATCCTCTTCTGTGGTACAATATAGGATCGCCTGTTTTTTGTTCTTTTTTATTGGCTATAAGTAAGTTACATGGTTTTGCTTGTGTGTACATAAAAATAAAACCTCTCAAAGGAGGCAGAGCAAGATGCCCGAATACAAGCCTCTAGCAATCGCTGCACCCTCTTCGCCTGCACAGGAACACTGCAATGAACAACTGTCCACACAAGAAAGGACCTTCGTAAGAACCAGAAATCAGGTGAGCTATAATAGTACCTGATTTTAACATCACATTAAGGAAAGAGGCATGGAAGAGGGAAGGAAAATCTGTCTTGAATTGCTTACATCACTCCTTCCCCATTCCCTGGCAGCAGCCCTGTGGCACGGAAAGATGATGTGTGTTTGGGGTAGAAAGAATGTAACAATTGTGGGATGTTGCTTTGGAGCTTAGTGCTGTCCTATCAGTGGGAAGCAACAGGGGGCAGAGCTCAGCTTGTTCCCATAGAGGGAACATTTATATCAGCCCTGACTAGAGGAAAATCATCCATCCTAGCAGTTGGAACCTGAGTTTTGGCAAGCCCTGCCACCATGGGCTGAAGTGTTCTGTGTTTCTAAATAAACATGAAAGGCAACCTAGACCACAAGTACTGCAATTCCTGCACAAGTCCTGGTGCTGTTCTGGGCTTGAAGCCAGGGAACTTGGAGTACATGGAACCTAGTGAGATACCAGCAGAGGCAACCAAGGAAGTACTTGTGTCACCCCCTCCACCAACCCCAGGAGGTTCAGCTTGTACCTCCAAGACTTCTTCCATCTGCTTGAGGAAGGTGGAGGGGAGAGTAAAGAGAATTTTGTTTTGCTACTTGGATGCCAGCTCATCTATAGTAGAATAAGGCAGCAGGCAGATTTCTAAGGCCCCCATCACAGACTCTAACTCCTGGATAACATTTCTAAACACGCCATGGGGCAGAAGGGAATCCATTGCCTTGAAGGGAAGGGCCTAGTCCTGGCAACATTTATCATTTGCTGAATAAAGAGCCCTTGGGCTCTGAATAAATTGGTAGCCAGGCAGTGTTCACCACAGGCCTTTGGTGAGACCCAGGGCCATGTTGGCTTCAGGTGTGACCCAGCACATTCCCAGCTGTGGTAACCTTGGGGAGAGACTACTTCTGCTTGAGAAAAGGAGACAGAAGAGTAAAGGTTTCTTTGCTTGCAGCCTGGATACCAGCTTGGCCACAGTGAGGCAGAGCACCAAGAAAGCACCTGGGATCCCCAATTCTAAGACTTTGCTCGTGGATGGCATTTCTGGACTTGCCCTGGGTAGGGGAACATATTGCCCTGAAGGGAGAGACTTAGGATGGGCACCATTCACCACAAGCTGATTTATGAGCCCTTGTGCTTTGAGTGAACATTGGTATAGCCAGGCTCTTCTTTCTGTGTGCCCAGGATAGTGCTGGCCACAGGGAGAGACTCTTTTGCTTAAGGAAATGGGGAAGAAGGGTGGGAAGGACTTGCCTTACAGCTTGGGTACAAGCCTAGCCACAGTAGAATAGAGCGTTAAGTAGATTTCTAAGTTTCCTGATTCCAGGCCCATGCCCCCAGACAGCATCTCTGAACCTGGCTGGGGCTAGAGGGAACTTGCCACTCTGAAGTGAAAGACACAAACCTGGCTGGATTTGCTAGCTTCTGATTGTAGACCCCTTGGGCCTTGAGTGAACATAGGTGGTAGCTAAGCAGTAGCCACCCTTCTTCAGAAAGCTTTCCATGTATTCAAAGGGACTTTGGATATTATGAACAGTGGCCACTATGGGCCTTGGGCAAGACCCAGTGCTTTGCTGGCTCTGGATCTGACCCAGCCAGGTCCCATTGGTGGTGACCCCGGGGGTGCTTGTGTCAACCTTTTTCCAGTTTCAGGCAGTTCAGCCAAGACAAAGACACTCCATCTGGGGGAAGTTAAGACAAGAGAACGAGAGTTTCTGTCAATGCAGGGGATTTTTCTGGATCTAACCAAAGACCATCTAAATGGTAACTCTGTGAGTCTGTAAGAGCCACAGTATTTCTGGGCTTCGGGTACCTCCTAGTGCAGATGTACCTGCAGTGACCAAAGACTTAGATCGTAATACCCAGAGTCCCTTTGAGTACATGGAAAGCCTTCTCAAGAAGTGTAGGTACAAACAAGCCCAGATTGCAAAGACTACATTAAATACACTGAGGAACACCCACAAGCATCAAGACCATCCAGGAAAACATTACCTCACCAAACAAAGTAAATAAGGCACCAGTGACCAAACCCAGAGAAACAGAGATATGTGACCTTTTAGACACAGAATTCAAAGTAACTGTTTTGAGGAAGCTCAATGAAAATCAAAGTAACACAGAGAAGGAATATAGAAATCTATCAGATAAATTTAACAGAGATTGAAATAATTTAGAAGAATCAAACAAATTCTAGAGTTGAAAAATGCAGTTGACATACTGAAGAATTCATTGGATTTTCTTAACAGCACAATTGATCAAGCAGAATAAGGAATTAATTTGAAAACAGGGTATTTGAAAACACACAGAGGAGAAAAAAGCAAAAAGGACAAAAAAGAATGAAGCATCCCTAAAATATCTAGAAACTAGCTTCAAAAGGGCAAGTCTAAGAGTAATTGGCCTTAAAGAAGAAGGAAGGAAAGAGTTCAGGGTAGAAAGTTTATTCAAAGGGATAATAACAAATGATCTCCCAAACCTAGAGAAAAATATCACCATTCAAGTATAAGAAGGTGACGGAACACCAAGCAGATTTTAACACAAATGAGACTACCTCGAGACATTTAATAATCAAACTTCCAAAGGTCAAGGGTAAAGAAATGATCCTAAAAGCATCAAGAGAAAATAGATAAGTAACATACAAAGGACTGCCAATACCTCTGGCAGCAGATATTTCAGCAGAAAACTTACAGGCTAGAAGAGAGTGGCATGAAATGTTTCAAATGCTGAAGGAAAAATCCTTTCATCCTAGAATGGTATATCCAGTGACAATATCCTTTAAACATGGAGAAATACTTTCCCAGACAAACAAAAGCTGAGGGATTTCATCAACACCAGATCTATCCTACAAGAAATGCAAAAGGGAGTTCTCTAATCTGAAAGAAAAGGACATTAATGAGCGATAAGTAATCACCTGAAGGTACAAAACTCACTGGTAGTAGTAAGTATACAGAAAACAAAATATTATAACACTATAATTGTAGTGTGTAAACTACTCATGTTAAATAGACTAAAAGATGAGCCTATCAAAAATAATAACTACAGCAACGTTTCAAGATGTAGTGTACTAAGATCTAAATAAATAGAAACAACAAAACATTAGAAAGCAGAGGGATAAAGTTAAAATGTAGAATTTTCTTTATCAGTTTTCTCTTTGCTTTTTAGTTTGCTAGCTTATTTAATCATTGTTGTCATTAGTTCAAAATAATGAGTTATAAGATGTCATTTGGAAGCCTCATAGTAACGTCAAATTAGAAAAACATACAACAGATACACAAAAAGTAAAAGACAAGAAATTAAAATGTAGCTGCAGAAAAAAATTACCTTCAGTTAAAAGAAGACAGGAATAAAGAAAACAAAGGAAGAGAGGACCACAAAATGACCAGAAAATGAATATCAGAATGGCAGGAGTAAGTCCTTGCTTATTAATAATATCATTGAATATAAATGGATTAAATTATGCAATCGAAAGACAGGGAGGCTGAATGGATTTTAAAAAATACATACTGCTCTATTGCCTCCAGGAAACATACTTTACCTATAAAGACATCCATAGGCTGAAAATAAAGGGATAGGAAAGATATCACGTGCCAATGGAAATCAAAAGAGAGCAAAAATAACTATACTTAGACAAAATAGATTTCAAAACAAAACCATAAAAATAGATTAAAAAGTTATGTGATGATAATGGAGTCAGTTCAGTAAGAGGCTATAACAATTGTAAATGTATATGTACTCACGCTTGAATACCCAGATACATAAAGCAAATATTATTAGAGCTAAAGACAGTGATAGGCCCAATAAAATACTAGCTGGAGACTTCAACACTGGCCTTTCAGCATTGGATAGATCATTTAGACAGAAAAATTAACCTAGAAATATTGGACTTAAATGACGTTATATACCAAATGGATCTAAGAAATATTTACCAAACATTACATCCAATAGCTGCAGAATACATCTTCTTCTTCTCAGCACATGCCTCATTTTCCAGGATAGAACATATGGGAGGCCACAAAACAAGTCTTAAAACATTAAAAATATTTTAAATTATATCAAGTATCTTTGACCACAGTATAATGAAACTAGAAATCAATAGTGAGGAATTTTTGAAACTCTACAAACACATGAAAATTTAACAATAAGCTCCTGAATTACCAGTGGGTAAATGAAGAAATTAAGAAGGAAATAAAAGTATTTATTGAAACAATTGAACGTGGAAAGACAGTATACCAAACCTGTGAGATACAGTAAAAACAGTACTAAGAGTGAAGTTTATAGCAATAAATACCTACATAGAAATAAAAAACTAGAAAACCTTCAAGTAAACAATCTATTGATGCATCTTAGAGAACCAGAGGGGAAAAAAAATGACAACAACAACAATAAAAATCCAAACCCCAAATTAGTAGAAGAAAAGAAATAATGCAGATCAAAACAGAAATACATGAAATTGAAATGAAAAATAATACAAAAGATCAACAAAAGTTGCTTTTTGAAGATAAAATCAACAAACCTTTAGCTAGACTAAGAATAAAGAGAGAAGACTGGAGTAAATATAATCAAAGATTAAAAAGGAGACATTACAACCAATACCTCAGAAATTCAAAGTATTATTAGTAGCTACTCTAAACAACTACATGCCAGTAAATTAGAAAACCTAGAAGAGTTATATAAATTCCTAATATAGGCAACCTACCCACATTGAACCATGAAGAAATTTAAAGCCTGAACAGACCAATAACAAGCAATGAGATTGGAGCTCTAATAAAATGTTTACAATGAGAATTACAAAAACACTGTTTAAACAAATCAGAGATGACACAAACAAATGGAAAACATCTCGTGCTCATGGACAGGAAAAAATAATATCATTTAAATGACTATACTGCCCAAAGCAATTTATATATTCAGTGTGATTCCTGTCAAAATATCAATCACATTCTTCACAGAAAAAAAATATATTAAAACTTACAAGGAACCAAAAGATAGAGCCCAAATACTCAAGGCAATTCTAAGTAAAAAGAACAAAGCTGGAGGCATCACATTAACTAACTATGAACTACGCTACAGGGCTATAGGAAAGAAAACAGCATTGTACTGGTATAAAAACAGACACATAAACCAATGGAATAGAGTAGAGATCTTAGAAATAATGCTGCACGCCTCCAATCATGTGATGTTTCACAAAATAGACAAAAACAAGCAATAAGCAGAGGACTCTCTCCCTATTCATTAAAAGGTGCTGGGATAACTGGCTAGCCATATGGAGAAGATTGAAACTGGACCTCTTCTTTACACCATGTATAGAAGTCAACTCAAGGTGGATCAAAAACCTCAATGTAAAACAAACCAAAAATCATTAAAACCCTGGGAGATAACCTAGGAAATATCATTCTGGACAGTACCTGGCAGAAATTTCATGCTGAAGACACCAAAAACAATTGCAACAAAACCAAAAATATTGACAAATGGGATTAAATTAAACTTTAGAGCTTCTGCACAACTAAATAAACTATCAACAGAGTAAATAGGCACCCTACAAGAAGGGAGAAAATATTTTCAAACTATGCTCTGACAAAAATCTAATATCCAGAGTTTATAAGGAACTTAATTTACCAAAAAAAAAAATCAAAAAAACAAAACTCTTATGAAGTTGGAAAAGGACATGAATAGACACTTTTCAAAAGAAGATATAGTATGGCTGACAAGCATAAGAAAAAAATGCTCAACATTACTAATCATTAGAGAAATGCATATCAGAACCACAGTAAGATAGCCATTCAACCAGTCCGAATGCCTATTACCAAAAAATGCGAAAATAACAGATGCTGGTCAGGTTGTGGAGAAAAGGCAACATTTATACACTGTTGGTGGGAGTGTAAATTAGTTCAGCCATTGTGGAAAGTATTGTTGTGATTCTCTAAAGAACTAAAAAGAGAATTACTTTTTCACCCAGCAATCTCATTATTGAGTATATACCCAAAGAAATATGAATTATTTTACTATAAAGACAGATGCATGAGTATGTTTATTGCACCACTATTCACAACAGCAAAGACATGTAATCAACCTAAATGCCCATTAACAGTAGCCTGGATAAGGAAAATGTGGTACATATACACCATGGAATGCTCTGCAATCATAAAAACAATGAGATCATGTTCATTGCAGCAACATGGATGGAACTGGAGGCCATTATCTTTGGCAAACTGAAATACAACGAAAACCAAATATTACATGTTCTCACTTATAAATGAGAGCTAAATAACAAGCACACATGGAGACAAGGAGGGGAACAACAGACCCTGGGTCCTACTGATGGGTGGTTGGTAGGAGGAGGGAGAGGATAAAAAGCAATACCTATTGAGCACTGTGCTTAGAACCTGGGTGATAAAATAATCTGTACACCAAACCTTCATAACATGAGTTTACTTATATAACAAACTTGCACCTGTACCCCTAATCCTAAAATAAAATTATGCACCTGAAATTCTAACTGTAGAAATTTACTTTAGTATTTTACACATCATTCCACATTTATTTATTTATTCACTTGTTGACTGATGGGCACTTGGGCTGGTTCCATATGTTTGCAATTGTAAATTGTGCTGCTGTAAACATATGTGTGTAAGTATCTTTTTTGTAAAATAACTTATTTTCCTCTGGGTAATTATCCAGCAGCAGGATTGCTGGATCAAATGGTAGTTCTACTTTTAGTTATTTACAGAATCTCCACCCTGTTTTCCATAGTAGTTGTACTAGTTTCCATTCCCACCAGCAATGTAAAATTGTTCCCTTTTCACTGCATCCATGCCAACATCTATTTTTTTGTTATGACCATTCTTGGAAGAGTAAGGTGGTGTTGCAGTGTGGTTTTGACTTGCACTTTCCTGACCGTTAGTGATGTTGAATATTTTTTCATGTTTGTTGATCATTTGTACATCTTCTTTTGATAATTATCTATTTATGTCCTTAACCCATTTTGTGATGGGATTGCTTTGTTCTTTTCTTGCTGATTTGAGTTTCTTGTAGATTATGGATATTAGTCCTTTGCTGGTTGTATAGATTGCAGAGATTTTCTCCCACTCTCTGGGTTGTCTGTTTCCTCTGCTGATTATTTCTTTTGCTGTGCAGAAGCAGAGACCCTTTCTCTAAATAAAGTGGTAACAGTCACAGATTCGAGGGACTTTATGTGGATGTATTTTGGGGGCTTCTTTTTTGCTTACTATACTTACTCAGTATTAATTTTCACTCTTACCCTTTGATTTACTAAAATATCTATGCCTTCTTCAACATAGGCTATGCCCCTATCCACAGAGTTCCTTGGTCTAAGGATAATTTAATCTTTTTTGCCTGGAGTAGAAACTTGGTGCATTTCAGTCCAATGAGGCCTCAGAAGTGGCTTCCTTCAGGTTTCTGGGAACGTTTCTCTTCATTCTCTGGAGGATTATGAGAGGCAACTTTTAGCTCTTTCTCTGGCTATTCTCTTGTGAAAGATGTAAAACTGGAACCTTATAGTTATCTTGCTGCCATCTGAAAAAATAAGCAGCCACATAAGGAGGGATAAAACCTAGAGAGAATCATAGTAAATCCAAGCCAGAGTCATGTTAAGTCAATCCTGAAGCCTCTGTAGTTTCTGGATTTCCATTGATATGAGTCAGTGCATTTTAGTACTATGTACGATAGTTGGAATTGGGTTTTCTGCAGCTTGACAACACAAAACATCTTAACTGGCTAGGCCATGGCAAGGAGTTTGGGTTTTATTTGATATGTGATGGCAAGTCATTGATTCTTTTAGATTTTGAAACATTACTTTAGATATCATTAGGATAATTGATTAGCAAAAGATAAGAGGTAGAAATCGAGAAACAATTTAGGCTATGTAGTAGTAGTCCAGGTAAGAGTGGATAGTGGCTTACTTTGGTGGTGTAAGTAGACATGGAGATATGTATGTATCTAAAATACATACTGGGAGGAAAGTATACACTGGAAGCTTTTGCATTAAAGTTGGTAGATTGAGGATACACATCTAAACTGCACCTATCCTGATGAAAATGATAGTAAGAACTTTTTCAAAAAGGCACAAACATATGGAGAAAGATGAGACTGTACAAGAGCAAAAAAATATTAGAAGCTAGAAAGGAAACAGACAATTGATAAATGCCTTAGCAGACTCAAGAAAACAGAATTATAAAGGAAAATTTGAGAAAGCTATTAACCAACTTACCACAGTAAAATCTGCCAAAGACTCATAAATTACCTCTACTAGTTACCTCTGGAAGAGAGAATGGAAGCCAGGTGCTAGAATAGATAGTAAGGAAGATCGGTCAGAAATGTGCTTTGGACACACTTAGAATCCTGGAACCCCTCTTCTACCTCAGGAAAGGGGAATTATTCTCCCACAGTCAGAAAGAGACTGGATTTTTTTTACATTGGAAATAAAAAATAGAATAAAATTGACCATCCCAAGAGGAAAGATATGAATATATTGATATCAAAGCTCCCTAAAGGAAAAGAGCAGCCAAATCATCCTACACTAAAGCTTTCAGTGCACAAGCCTCACCCGTGAACCAAGAGATTCCAGTTAGCTTTTAGTCCTTACTCTTAAGTGTACCCATTTAATCAGGATTAGCAGATATCTGAGGAACTATTCTAATAACAAAACTTAGATTCTGAAGACAACATGAAGAAACCAGAGAGCAGGCAGAAACGTAACACATTTAAAATGCATATATTATCAGAAAGGTAAGAGCCTGCTTTATAACCATGAAAGAAAGAAAACAGTGTTTTAAAATCTTCAGGAAAATATAAAAAACCTTTAAATTTAAAAAATATGATTATGAAAACATATAAATTAATAAAGGTTTAGAAGGTTTGGTACATGCAAATTAGTCCGATGAATAAAACAAGGTAATTATTAACAATAGGGAAAATGTACCAAAATGGAAAAAAATACGTAGTATTTTACATGGCTTGCCTGTGTGTAGTATTTATGTAGTTAAAATAATCTAAACATTGAGTAGTGATATATCAAAATTATTGAGGAAAAGTGTGTGTATATTGGAGAGAGTAGGCGTCGGGGGGGAAGAAGGGAAGGAGGGAGAGAGGGAGACAAGGGAGATTAGTACAGGGCAAAGTAAGTCAAACCATAAGTATCCATAGTAGAAAATCAGTATTTTTTATGTCATTGAGGATAACAGAGCTAAATAAAAAACAACCAGCTGGAAGAGTTGCAAACAGAAGTGATGGGGGAAAGGAGTAGTGTCCTACTTGCTATGGAATAAATGTTATAAAACTGTCTTATAGCATATAACAACTTTAATACAAGTAAAAACTAGGCCAGTTATGGTGGCTCATGCCTGTAATTCCAGCACTTTAGGAAGCTAAGGCAGGTGAATTACCTGAACCTGGGAGTTGAAGACCAGCCTGGACAACATGGAGAAACCCTGTCTCTACTAAAAATACCAAAAAAAAAAAAAAAAAAAAAAAATAGCTGGGCAAGGTGGCAAGCACCTGTAGTCTCAGCTACTTGAAAGGCTAAGGTGGGAGAATCCTTAAGCCCAGGAAGTCAAGGCCGCTGTGAGCTGTGATCATACCACTGCACTCCAGCCTGTGTGACAGAGTGAGACCCTCTCTCAAACAAATAGAATATACATACATACATGCATAAATACATACATACATACATACCAAAACCCAGTAAGTATTAGGGGGAGAATGTAAAGGATTTGATATGGAAAAATAGACATTAGTTTTTGATCATTAACAGCTGGGTGCATAGAGGTGCCATTTACAGATATAAGAAGGCCTGGGAGAACAGACTTGGGAAAGGGAGAGGAGCCCAAGTCCCCTTCCAGACATACTGAGTTTAATGATGATTGTAGGATGACTGTAAGATGGATTTGCAAAGCAAGGCAGTGGCCTTATCAATCTGGAGCTTAAAGGAAAACTGGCCTGGAAATAAATTTAGTCTTTGTCAGAATATAGAGGTTTTTTAAGGATGTGGGAAAACAAATCAGGAATAGAAAGAGAGGAGGAACTAGTACTGAGCCTAGAGGAGTGCCAACATTTAGTGGTCATGCAGAGATGAAGAAATCTGCAAAGAAGTTAAAGAATTGGACGACTAAAGCAATAGGAGAAAAATTAGGAAAGTATTGTCATAGAAGCCAACAGAAGAGTATTTTGAAAAGAAGAGAACAGTCAGCCTTGCTGCATGCTACTCAGAGGCTTAATAAGGTTAAGAACTGAAAGGTGTTCTAAGTCATAAGCTTGTCATATGATTAATATGTAACTGTGATACTAGATAATTCAGTAGTATTGTCATATATTTGCTGAAGATATTCTCAAATCTGAATGTGCTGGCAGTTTTATTATTACTTGCATATGAGCAGCTTAATTTTCTGAGCTAATGCTGGGGAAGAATAGTATAAATAATCCAAAATAATTTAAAATTATATATTTATAAAAGTGATCATATTTGCATATCATTTTTGCTGAGCTTACTTAAGACACATGTGCCTTTTGATTGCTGTTTCTGTAACTAGTGACTGAATATTTTATGCCATTTTACCATAGCTGTTTTTTTGTTGTTAGTAATTTGCCTCTTACCCAGGTTTTCATCTCCCAGTTATCTCTGTCAAAATGCTATTTTCATTCCCCCTTAATTATACTTTAGTTTGGAAACTCTTAGAGACAGAAGAGGAACATGATATGCAGATGGCTGTGGTTGTTCATGTTCATTTTGAGAAATAACACTTTAAAACAGACACTATCCTGATGAGAAAATATCTGTGACTCTCTTGACATGACATGATAGGCAGTTGAAATTCTTGGGAATGTCTGAAAGTCAGAATTTTAGTCAGTAGTTAACTAAAACAAATGGGTACTGGAAAATAATAGATATTCTAGAGAGTTTGTAAAGAATGGAGACTTCCTCAGGTCAACTTGAGAAAAAGCAGAATATTCCAAGGATCACTGCAGACCAGCTTGCAGGCTGACTACCTGCAGCTGTGGGCACAGGCTTCTTTCTTTGACCTTCTTGTGGTTTCCCTATTCAAATTATATATGTACTAATCTGTTGATTAATATACTGTTTCCTCTCTATATCATGACCTTTTGGTTCCCCCATATTTGAAATGAAAAGACCTAGCACAGTCCTTAACATATTACAGTCCAATTGAATTAAATAATTCTGATTCTAATACTATCTTATTGAAATAGTTGAATTGATGAGTAGCTAATGTTTCTTCTGTTAAAAGTGTATGTCAGGATCATCATGCCAAAATCATATGCTCCAATAAGCCACACATATGAATATTAATATTTATATGTAGAATTTACTCTTTTTTAAAAAAGATGAGGTTGTGCTGCTACCTAGGCTGAGGTGTAGTGGTGTGACCATAGCTCATTGCAGCATTAAAGTCCTGGGCTCAAGTGATCTTCTGACCTCAGCCTCCCTAGTAACTGAGACTGCATGTGCACAGAGCCATGCTTAGCTAATTTTTAAAACATTTTTTTTTTTTGTAAAGACAGGGTCTTGCTTTGCTACCCAGGCTCGTCTTGAAATCCTGGCTTCAAGCAATCCTCCTGATGTGGTTCCTTAGCCTCCTGATGTGCTGGAATTATAGGTTTAAGCTACCATACCTGGCCAGATTTACTTTTAAAATAAAGTATAATAAAATTAATCTGACACTAATATGTTTACTGATTATGTATCACATGATAATTAGGGATTGCCTTTGTAGAGTTAAATGGACATCTCTTTTTATTTTATTTTTCTAATGCTTATGATCTGTCTATATCAGTGCAGTCACATTTCCCAGAAATTGTGCATTATTTTCCTCCACAGAATGTTAATATACATTAAAAATTTGCCACTCAAAGTGCGGTCCATAAACCAGCCATGTTGGTATCACCTGAGAGCTTATTAGAAATGCAGAATCTCAAGCCCCATCCCAGATCTATGGAGTACAGTTCTTCATTTTTAATAATATCCTCAGCTAATTCACATACACATTAAATTTTGAAAATATGTTGATTCTAATTACTCAGTTATTATGGTCTCACATTATTGAGTTCTATGTGTTTCACAAGTATCATTTTATTTCCTCTTTATAGCAACCCAGCAAAGGTATTTTATTATCTCTGTTTTACAGATGAGGAAACTGAGGCATAAAGAGACCCAGGCAGGCCTACTTAAGAGGCTCTGTTCTTAAACAGGACAATTGCTGCCTTATCAAAGCTATAGTTTCCTTGATTCTAGCTCCTGAGGGCCCAAGGTCCTGTACTGTGCTACTGTCTGTCTTCTAAGCTCAGAGAACTCTTCTTCCTTTTAGTCTGTAAATAAATCTTTGATGAGAACCATCTCTGCAATGGTTACCCACTGGGTTTCAGGGCCAAATGCATGGATTGCGTGCTTTGTTTAACCCTCTGCACTCTCAAGAGAAATCATGGTGATGTTTTGTCTGGGAAACGGAAGAATTGACTTTTTCCTATATCTTCCGCGTTGAGAAGTCACAGGTCACTGGGACTCAAAATGGAGAGAGGGGAATGCTGGGGAATGTTGTGAATGCAGCTTGAATTCTGGCATTTAGAATTTCTGTAGGAAATAAAAGTTAAACTGTTGGTTAGGATTAAGGGAGGGAAGAGAGGAGAACTTGAGTCCATTTTGGCTAGGTACCCTAAAACAATGAAAGCAGATGAATCTTCACTATCAGCCTAAGATATTATGTGATTTTATACATGAGGAAAAGGACCTCTGTCTCTAAAAAATACCTTCTTCTTCTACTCAAAGCTTTTAAAGTAGCTTTATTGAATTATTATTGTTATATAATAAATTATACATACTTAAGATACAGCATTCGATAAATTTTCGTTTACTCAGTTTTGTCTGAGATTCTTTCCCATTTTACATCATAAAATACAAAAATGAAAGTATTTTGGAGACTTTATTCCAGTATGGTTGAGATTTTGGCCAGACGACATTGAATCTTTTTATTTTTTCATGAGGGAAAAGGTCTGGAAGAGGAGAGTCCAGCTTGTTTTCAAGGGGATAAAGGATGCAAGTTAGATAGCAATGAGAAGATTGAGGCCACTGTCTAGTCTCACAGTTTAATCTGTTTATTGTTATCTATAGGTTCTTATATGTAGCTTTGATTGAAGTGGGAAAACAGCCATTGCTGATACATGTTTTACACAAAAGAATAAGATTTTAATGTAAGTTTTGAATGAATAACTTAATGGATATATGTAAAATTTTTTGTTTATTATTTTCAAAGACCTGGCAACTCCACATCTATAGCAATCTGCAACTGAGTAAATCTAACATGTATAGTAATTAGCAACCATTTAAATTAACTTTATTTCTCCTTAGAGCTTTTGCCTGAAAATATGAAGGGGTCATTATAATTTTTGAAAATCTTTTTTTTTTTTCCCACTGTTTATGTTTGTGGTCAGCTGCAGCTTTGTTTATCCCTCTGCATGCTCACTGCATGCTCAAGGGAAATCGTGGTGACATTTTTATCTGGGAAACAGAATAATTGAGTTTTTCCTATAGTTTGCAGTGATCACTATTTGAAATATGAGGCTTTTCTGCCTTTCTATTTCCTGGCAATCACAAATCTGATGACTTTAGGTTTATCTAAGAGAAACAAGTCAATTGGATGAATCCTGGGACGCAAGTGAGAATACATATAGCAATATGTGTTTACCCTGTGGTAGGCATAAACCTCAGTATATAGAAAGGACAAATGGCAAAATAACTTAAAAATATACTTTCCTTATGATGAAAAGCTTGTTTTACTTTACGTATGTGTTCAAATTTATTTCCATGAAAAATCAGATGAAGCTGATAGCTCTACATGATTGTAATAATTTCAGATGCCAGAAACGGTAGAAAATATAACAAAAATATGTATTTTTTTCATGGCTAAGTACTTGAAACCAGAACAGGCTCAGAAATTTGTCTTAGCTTACCTCATAAAGAGTTTTACTTTGTATTGTCAAACTGAGTTATTCTAACATATAAGATCAATTTTAGTCCAAAGTAAGAGGCCTCTTTTTTATTTTATTAATTTCCATGAATATCTCCTTTTTTATGGTAAGCATTTTTTTTTATGAGAAAGAACATCAAGTAGAACAAAATGTTAGGAATTAAGTGTTGTTAGTCTGATCTTTTCATGATTCCAAAGTAAAATCAAAACAACTCAAATCAGAATATTCGAACACTAATTCATGCTACATTTAAACAAGATTTGTGTATGTCCGCTTATCAATATGTGTTTATGGTTGTTTAGTTTTTATCTTTGCCAGAAGATACATTCCTTAGAGAATAATACTGAAACTTCTTTTTATAGCAATGTAATCTTAAATAATTGAATTAAGAGAAATCAAGTTAAACAGTTACAGAGAACTCTAGTATGCATTTCTTTGAATTTTTCTACTAACTGACATAAAATTAGCAGGAGTCTTTAGCCTTTTTTTAAAAATAGTGATGCATGAATCCCAGCCAGACCCATTGAATCTTTTGGAATGTGAGGTTTCTAAGTTTCACAGGTAATGCTAATGCTCAGTGTTCATGGAGAACTACTGTGCTATAGAAACAACTAATTTCAGAATTTACACACACCCCACTAAGTAACGGAAAGAAAAAACTATCTTTTTTTTTTTTGTTGTTGTTGTTGATTTGGTATGGGTACTACTGAAGTTTTCAGATACTGCAGTGAACACCAGTCTCCCAATATGATGCTATGTTTTCTAATTTCAGCTGTTACTAAGTAGACACTGTGAGTTAAGCAGGCATCACATGCTAGCTGTTTTGGCAAATGTTGGGTTGACATAACCTGACTCAACAACTGGGAGAGACTTTCTGCTCATCAACAAATGCTATATAAAATAGATTAATTTATCTCTTTGATGCATTTCAAATCTATGAACATGAAATTTCATTTCTTATGAATTAATTTAATACCAAGGGAATTAATACTGAAGAAATTGTACATTCTTAGGTGCAAGAGTGTCAATTAAAGCTGGCAGAACAACAATTCAATCACAGGGGTTATTAAGAAGCACTTTTAAAATTTAAATTTGCAGTCTGGTAAGTAATAGCAAATGACTGCATGCCGAGCATTGTTAAATGTAAATGTCAAATTAAATTGACTTGCCCTGAGTTGATTTTTCAGAATACCATATTTGGTGGAATAATTTCTCCTTTTACACCCTGTGATAAATGGAAGAAAAAATATAATTGGCCATCTGAGTCCTGTTCACTTACCATCCTAGGAAACTTGTATTAATTCTTTTATATCTTCATTCTCACTTTATAAAGAGCTTCCTGTCCAAAGTTTCCAAGAACTCAGTTGCAAAGAGCAAAGCATATTCAAGGACTGAGGCTGATTAGAAGTTGCCCGTATGCCCTACTCCTATCCTACTTACCTTTATAACATAATACACTGAAATTCCTCCATCATCTAATTCTTTGAGCTAATATAGTATAGAATTCAGGAAATTATTGGGGATTTGGATTGGGAAATCATAATTTTTCACATATTAGAAATCTATATGCTTTCTCTGAGACTGCATTTTATCTTTTGAAAATGGATTGGAGGAGGATAAAATGGTATTTGTGGAGATACTCTGTAAATTTATAAAACTTTATGCAAATACTATTATTTTATTGTTAAATGCAGCTCTCTGGAGTAAGAGATGATCCATAAAGGCCACATTTATCATTAACATCTTTGTGAATATTTGTTTGAAGCAGTTCTCAAGTATATATTAATACTTGGAGATAACAGACCTAATTTGGTATCTAGAAGTATCATATTTTCCATATTTGCAGTAAACTCTTTGGAATAGAGAAAGACATAGCAGGAAGAGTAAGAGGGAGAGCCTTCAGTGGAGACAATGGTAGGACACAGACTAGACATTTCTCATATCTCATTACTTTTTCCTTCAATTCTATTTGACTCTAGTATATGATTCTGCAAAGCAGTTACCAAGAAAGAAAAAGCAAAGTAAGGATAGAGAGAGAGAGAGAGAGAGAGAGAGTGTGTGTGTGTGTGTGTGTGTGTGTGTGCGCGTCAATTTCCTAGTTTATTTTTGTAAGAAGGTGGGAGAATTACTGATACTTAATTTGGGAAGAGTAGAGATGAGTAGAGATTTCAGTTTTCTTTGTTAGAGAGCTTTTGGCTGCAAGCTCTTACTTTGAGGGCTAGAGAGCAGGAAATTGAGGGAGGAACTGCCATTTTTTTCCAACTGCAATTGGATATAAATACTCATCAGCTTTGTTGGCTTGACCAGAGCCCCTAATCTTCACTGGATAATAAAATTACCTAGACTGCTCCCATCAAATTTATAGTATCACAGTCTTGGATGGTACCTGTCACATACTTAGTTTTAAATAAGTGCCACAGAAACATCAGAAGCACAACTAGAGTTTGACCATGTTTTTGTCTTTCACAGTCTCTGAGTTAACATTCCTAAATTCCTTTCAGATATCCACCATTCCTGTTTAAAAGAAAAAAAATTATGGAATGGGAATTATTTGATTAAACTATTTTCTTAATGTTCTTAAAAAGAAAATTACATCTATAGGAGAAGATTCACTAAGGAAAAATATAGTGGAGTGAAGAGGTTTTTGTTAGGGAAAGTATATATATGTATACATATATGTGTATAAATATCAATTGAATTTTGAGTGGCTGTCATGGTAACAGCTGATACTGAGTGATTTTTTAATTATACTTTAAGTTTTGGGATACATGTGCAGAACGTGCAGGTTTATTACATAGGTATACGCGTGCCATGGAAGTTTGCTGCACCCATCAACCCATCATCTACATTAGGTATTTCTCCTAATGCTGTCCCTCCCCTATCCTCTCACCCACTGACAGGTCCCAGTGTGTGATGTTCCCCTCCCAGTGTCCATGTGTTCTTATTGTACAACTCCCACTTAAGAGTGAGAACATGTGGTGTTTGGTTTTCTGTTCATGTGTTTGTATGCTAAGAATGATGGTTTCTAGCTTCATCTGTGTCCCTGCAAAGGACATGAACTCATCCTTTTTAATGACTGCATAGTATTCCATGGTGTATATGTGCCAGATTTTCTTCATCCAGTCTATCACTAATGGGCATTTGGGTTGGTTCCAAGTCTGCTATTGTGAACAGTGCTGCAATAAACATGCATGTGGATGTGTCTTTATAGTAGAATGATTTATAATCCTTTGGGTATATACCCAGTAATGGAATTGCTGGGTCAAATGGTATTTCTGGTTCTAAATCCTTCAGGAATCACCACATTGTCTTCCACAATGGTTGAATTAATTTACATTCCCACCAACAGTACAAAAGCATTCCTGTTTCTCTACATCCTCTCCAGCATCTGTTGTTTCCGGACTTTTTAATGATAATCATTCTAACTGGTGTGAGACAGTATCTCATTGTGGTTTTGATTTGCATTTCTCTAATGACCAGTGATGATGAGCTTTTTAAAATACATTTGTTGGCTGCATAAATGTCTCCTTTTGAGAAGTGTCTGTTCTTATCATTCACCCACTTTTTGATTTTTTTTTTCTATAAATTTGTTTAAGTTCTTTATAGATTCTGGATATTAGCCCTTTGTCATGTGGGTGTATTGAAAAATTCTTTCCCATTCTGTAGGTTGCCTGTTCACTCTGATGATGGTTTCCTTTGCTGTGCAGAGACTCTTTAGATTAATTAGATCCCATTTTTCAATTTTGGCTTTTGTTGCCATTGCTTTTATGGCCATTGCTTTTTCTAGTCATGAAGTTTTTGTCTGTGGTATTGCCTAGGTTTTCTTCTAGGGTTTTTATGGTTTTAGGTCTTATGTTTAAGTCTATAATTCATCTTGAATTAATTTTTGTATAAGGTGTAAGGAAGGGGTCCAGTTTCAGTTTTTTGCATATGGGTAGCCAATTTCCCCAACACCATTTATTAAATAGGGAGTCCTTTCCCCATTGCTTGTTTTTGTCAGATTTGTCAAAGATCAGATGGTTGTAGATTTGTGTTGTTATTCCTGAGGCCTCTGTTATGTTCCATTGGTCTGTATATCTGTTTTGGTACCAGTACCTTGCCATTTAGGTTACTGTAGCCATGTAGTATAGTTTGAAGTCAGGTAGCATGATGCCTCCAGCTTTGTTGTTTTTGGTTAGGATTGTAGAGTTGTCATGGCTATGTGGGTTCTGCATGAAATTTAAAGTGGTTTTTTCTAATTCTGTGAATAAAATCAGTGGTAGCTTGATGAGGATAGCAATGAATCTAAAAATTGCTTTGGGCAGTATGGCCATATTCATGATACTGAATCTTCCTAACCATGAGCATGGAATGTTTTTCTATTTGTTTGTGTTCTCTCTTATTTTCTTGAGTAGTGGTTTGTAGTTTTCCTTGAAGAGGTCCTTCACATCCCTTGTAAGTTGTATTCCCAGGTATATTATTGTCTTTGTAGCAATTGTGAATGGGAGTTCGCTCATGATTTGACTCTCTGTTTGTCTGTTATTGGTGTATAGGAATACTTGTGATTTCTGCACATCAATTTTGTGTCCTGAGACTTTGCTGAAGTTGCTTATCAGATTAAGGAAGCTTTGGGGTGAGACGCTGGGATTTTCTAAATATGTAATCATGTTATCTGCAAACAGAGACAATTTGACTTCTTCTCTTCTTGTTTGAATACCCTTTATTTCTTTCTCTTGCCAGATTGTCCGGGGAAGAACTTTCAATGCTAGGTTAAATAGGAGTGCTGAGAGACAGCATCCCTGGGCAGAACTTTCAATACTGTGTTGAATAGGAGTGGTGATAGAGGGCATCCTTGTCTTGTGCTGGTTTTCAAGGGGAATGCTGCGTCCAGTTTTTGTCTATTCAATATGATATTGGCTGTGTATTTGTCATAAATAGCTCTTATTATTTTGAGATATGTTCCAGCAACACCTTGTTTATTGAGAGATTTTAGCCTGAAGGGGGGTTGAATTTTATCGAAGGCCGTTTCTGCATCTGTTGAGACAATCGTGGTTTTTGTCATTGGTTTTGTTTATGTGATGGATTATTTTTGTTGATTTGCGTATGTTGAACCAGCCTTGCATCCCAGGGATGAAGCCGACTTGATTGTGATGGATAAGCTTTTCGATGTGCTGCTGGATTTGGTTTGCCAGTATTTTATTGAGGATTTTTGCATCAGTGTTCATCAGGGATATTGGCCTAAAATTGTCTTTTTTAGTTGTGTCTCTGCCAGGTTTTGGTATCATGATGGTGCTGGCCTCATCAAATGAGTTAGGGAGGATTCCTTCTCTTTCTGTTGTTTGGAATAGTATCAGAAGGAATGGTGCCAGCTCCTCTTTGTACCTCTGGTACAATTTGCCTGTGAATCCATCTGGTCCTGGACTTTTTTTGGTTGGTAGGCTATTAATTACTGCCTCAGTTTCAGAACTTATTATTGGTCTCTTCAGGGATTTGACTTCTTTCTGGTTTAGACTTGGGAGGTTGTATGTTTCCAGAAATTTACCCACTTCTAATGGATTTTCTAGTTTATTTGCATAGAGGTGTTTATAGTACTCTCCGATGGTAGTATGTGTTTCTATGGGATCAGTGGTGATATCCCCTTTATCACTTTTTTAATTTAATCTGTTTGATTATTCTCTCTTTTCTTCTTTAGTAGTATGGCTAGCAGTCTATCTATTTTGTTGATCTTTTCAAAAAACCAGCTCCTGGATTTATTGATTTTTTGAAGGGTTTTTCATGTCTCTATTTCCTTCAGTTCTGCTCTGATCTTAATTATTTCTTGTCTTCTTCTGGCTTTTGAATTTCTTGCTCTTGTTTCTCTAGTTCTTTTAATTGTGATGTTAATGTGTTGATTTTAGCCTTTTTTTCTGCTTTCTCTTATGAGCATTTAGTGCCATAAATTTCCCTCTAAACGCTGCTTTAGCTGTGTCCCAGAGATTCTGGTACATTTTGCCTTTGTTTTCATTGGTTTCGAATAACTTAGTTATTTCTGCATTCATTTTGTTATTTACCTAGTAGTCATTTAGGAGCAGGTTGTTCAGTTTCCACGTAGTTGAGCGATTTTGAGTGAGTCTTAATCCTGAGTTCTAATTTGATTGCACTGTGGTCTGAGAGACTTATGATTTCTGTCTTTTGCATTTGCTGAGGATTGTTTTACTTCCAATTATGTGGTCAATTTTAGAATAAGTGTGATGTATTGCTGA
Source organism: Cacajao melanocephalus (assembly GCA_963573385.1). Taxonomy (NCBI): domain Eukaryota; kingdom Metazoa; phylum Chordata; class Mammalia; order Primates; family Pitheciidae; genus Cacajao; species Cacajao melanocephalus. Next base: position 28,295 of record CAUYLG010028181.1, read on the forward strand.
GAAGAATGTATATTCTGTTGAGTTGGGGTGGAGAGTTCTGTAGATGTCTGTTAGGTCCACTTGGTCCAGAGCTGAGTTCAAGTCTTGAATATCCTTGTTAATTTTCTGTCTGTTGATCTGTCTAATATTGACCCTGGGGTGTTAAAGTCTCCCACTTGTAAGGTCTGACCTCACCATGAACGGCCTGGAAATCTCTGTGACCTGCATGTACACCCCAGATGAGTTGCTGGAAGAAATGATCAACCGTTGCAATGCCTAACTAACCTGAGACATTCTTCTATTGTTTCTTATTCTGGCCTCTATTGACAAGGCCATTGGACTTTGTAACCAACCTTGGCCGACCTTGTGACTCCACACCGTACAATCCCCTCCCAGCTTGACCAACCTCATGAGTCTACACCCTACAACCCCCTCCCAGCTTGCAACCTATGACCCCCTCCCAAATTGCAAAAAACTGCCAACTGTAACTACTGTAAGTTTCCACTGTTTACCCCAAACCTATAAACCAACTCCTATCCCTCTGCCCTCCACTGATGCCCTTTTAAGCCTCAGCCTGCCTACATCCAGGTGAATAAACAGCCATGTTGCTCACACAAAGCCTGTTGGAGGGGAGGTTTCATTCAGAGCATGCATTTTAACATTTGGTGCCAAAACCCGGGAATATGTGCTCTGAATGAAGAGAATCCCAACCAGGTTTTTTGTGAACAACATGGCTGTTTATTCAGCTGGGTGCAGGCAGGCTGAGGCCTATAAAGGCATCAGCAGAGGGCGGAGGGACCACTATTAACTGTGTGAGAGTGTAAGTCTCTTTGTATTTCTCTAAGAACTTGCTTTATGAATCTGAGTGCTTCTTTATTAGGTGCATATATATTTAGGATAGTTAGCTCTTCTTATCACATTGATTTTTTTACCATTATGTAATGGTCTTGTCTCTTTTAAGCTTTGTTGGTTTAAAGTCTGTTTTATCAGAGACTAGGATTACAACCCCTGCTTTGCTTTCCATAGCTAAATATTCCTCCATCCCTTTATTTTGAGTCTATGTGTGTCTTTGCTTATGAGATGGGTTTCCTAAATACAGCACAGCGATGACTTTCGACTGCTTATACAATTTGCTGTCTGTGTATTTTAATTGGGTCATTTAGCCCATTTACATTTAAGGATAATATTGTTATGTGTGAATTTGATCTTGTCATTATGATGCTGTTTATTTGTGCGTTAATTGGTGCAGTTTCTTCCTGGTGTCAATGGATGGTCTTTGCAATTTGGTATGTTTTTGCAGTGGCTGTTATCAGTTGTTTTTTTCCATGTTTAGTGCTTTCTTCAGGACCTCTTGTAAGGCAGGCCTGGTGGTGACAAAATCTCTAGCATTTGCTTGTCTGTAAAATATTTTATGTCTCCTTCACTTATGAAGCTTAGTTTGACTGTACATGAAAAATTCTGGGTTGAAAATTATTTTCTTTAAGAATGTTGAATCTTGGCCCCCACCCTCTTCTATCTTATAAGGTTTCCGCAGAGAGATACACTTAGTCTGATGGGCTTCGCTTTGTGGGTAACCCGACCTTTCTCTCTGGCTGCCCTTAACATTTTTTCCTTCATTTTAACCTTGGTGAATATGATGATTATGTTTCTTGGGGTTGCTTTTCTCAAGGAGTTTCTTTGTGGTATTTATTCTCTGTATTTCCTTTATTTGAATGTTAGCCTATCTTGCTAGGTTGGGAAATTCTCCTGGATAATATGCTGAAGACTGTTTCCAACTTGGTTCTATTCTCCCCATCACTTTCCAGTACACCAATCAAACGTAGGTTTGGTCTTTTCACATATTCTCATATTTCTTGGAGGCTTTGTTCATTCCTTTTCTTTTTTCTCTAATCTTGTCTTCGTGCTTCATTGTCTTTGCTGCAGAACAGCAAAAATTGCTGCCTGTTCCCTCCTTTGGAACCTTCATCCCAGAGAGGCACCCACCAGGTATCAGCTGAAGCTCTCCTGTATGAGGTGTCTGTCAGCTTCTGCTGGGAGGTGTCTCCCAGTAAGGAGACACGGGGGTCAGGGACCCACTTGAGGAGGCATTCTGACCCTTAGCAGAGCTCAAACACTGTGCTGGGAGATCTGCTGCACAGAGCCAGCAGGCACAGATGTTTAAGTCTGCTGAAGCTGTGCCCATAGCCACCCCTTTCCTCAGATGCTCTGTGCCAGGGAGATGGGAGTTTTATCTATAAGCTCCTGACTGGGGTTACTACTTTGTTTTCAGAGATGCCCTGCCCAGAGAGGAGGAATCTAGAGAGGCAGTCTGGCTACAGTGGCTTTGTTGAGCTGTGGAGGGCTCTGCCTAGTTGGGATTTCCCCACATCTTTGTTTACACTGTGAGGGGAAAACCGCCTACTCGAGCCTTAGTAATGGCGGACACCCCACCCAAGCTTGAGTGTGCCAGGTCAACTTCAGACTGCAGTGCTGGCAGTGAGAATTTCAAGCCAGTAGATCTTAGCTTTCTGGGTTCCGTGGGGGTGGGATCCACTGAGGTAAACCCATTCAGCTCTTTGGCTTCAGCCCCTTTTCCAGGGGACTGAACGGTTCTGTCTCCCTGGCATTCCAGGTGCCACAGGGGTATTAAAAAAAAAAAAACTTCTGCCGCTAGTTTGGTGTCTGCCCAAATGGCCACCCAGTTTTGTGCTTGAAATCCAGGGCCCTGGTGGCATAGGCACCCGAGGTGATCTTCTGGTCTATAGATTGTGAGGACCATGGGAAAAGCATAGTATGTGGCCTGGGGTGCACCATTCCTCATGGTGCCGTCCCTTGTGGCTTCCTTTGGCTAGGGGAGAGAGTTCCCTGACCCCTTGTGCTTCCTGGGTGAGGCGATGGCCTGCTCTGTTTTACCTTGCCCTCCATGGGCTGTGCCCACTGTCTAACCAGTCCCAGTGAGATGGACCGGGTACCTCAGTTGGAAATACAGAAATCGGCTGCCCTCTGCATTGATCTTGCTGGGAGCTGCAAACCAGAGCTGTTTCTATTTGGCCATCTTTCCAGGTACCCACCACATTTTCTTTATTCAGATAAAGAAAGTGTTGATGCACACTTGAGTTGATTCTGTATCTTAGCTATTGTGAGTAGGCTTGCAGGGAACATGGAGGAATATATGTTTTTTCAAAATATTTATTTATTTTGGATATATTCCCAGGTGTGGAATGTCTAGATCATGTGATAGCTGTATTTTTACTTTTTAAGGAACCTTTATAATGTTTTCCATAATGAAAGTACTGATTTACATTCACACCAGCAGTGTATAAGAGTTTCTTTTTCTGCAAATTCTTACCACCACTTGTTATCTTTTGTCTTTTTGATGGTAACCATTCTAAAAGGTATGAGGTGATATCTCACTGTGGTTTTGATTTGCATTTCTCTAATAGTGATTTTGAGCAGATTTTTGTTTATGCCTGGTGGCCATTAATGTGTCATGTTTTGAGTAATTTCTATTCATATTTTTGCTCATTTGTAAATCATATCATTTGTTTGCTTTCTGTCATTTAAGTATGTACATATGTTGAATTTTACCCCTCATCTTATACAGGGCTTGCAAATATTTTCTTCCATTCCAGAGGTTGTCTTTTAAGTCTTTTCATAATTTCCTTGGCTGTGCATAACCTTTTCAGTTCAACATAATTCTACTTGTTCATTTTTGCTTTTATTGCCTGTCCTTTTGGACCATATACAAAAAATATTGCTTGGATTAATGCTATGGAACATTTCTTCTATGTTTTCTTCTAGTAGTTTTAGAATTTTTTTTGTCTTAAGTCTTCAAACAATTTTGAGTTGATTTTTGTATATGGTGTGAGATAAGGATCTAATTTTATTGTTTTGCATGTATATATACAGTTTTCTCAACACTATTCATTGAAGAGGATTTTTTTTCCCAGTGTGTGTTCATGGCAACTTTATCGAAAATTAGTTGACGATAGTGCATGGATTTTCTTCTTTCTGAGCTTACTATTAAAGAGAGACTCTTGAAAGTGGTAAGAAAAAGGAGACCGATGACATACAAGTAAACCTCCATAAGGTTATCAGTAGATTTCACAGTAGAAATTTTACAAGCTACAAAGGAGTAGTATTATATGTTCCAAGTGCTGAAAGAAAGAAAGGCAGCCAGGAATACTCTATCCAGCAAAGCTGTCCTTCATAAATGAATAAGAGATAAAGATATTCCTGAAGAAAAGCTCAGGTAGTTCATAACAAGACCTGTCTTACAAGAAATGCTATAGGGAGTTCTTTGAGTTGAAATGAAAGGACACTAAATAACAACATGAAAATACAGGAAATAATAAAACTCACTGGAAAAGGTAAATATATAGTGAAGATCAGAAAATTCTAATATTGTAATGGTGGTATATAAGTCATTTTAACTCTGGTATAAAAATTAAAAGACAAAATTGTTAAATACAGTTATAGGTACAGTAATGTGTTAATGGATACACAGTATGAAATAATGTAAAGTATGATATCAAAAGCATGTTATTGATGGAAGGGAGGAAAGAAGAGATTAGAAGTTAAAGTGTAATTTTTGTATATGATTAAAGTTATTATTAGCTTCAACTAGAATGTTATAAATAAGATGCTTTATGTAAGCTCTTGATATCCACAAAGAAAAAGCCTCTCATTGATACAGAAAAGATTAAGAGAAAAAAATGAAAGCATACCACAAGAAGAGAATAATAAATCAAAAAGGAACACACCAAGAGAAGAAGATAGGTACAAAGGAATTACAAAACAGTCAGAAAATAATTTACAAAATGGAAGTAGTAAACCCTTACCTGTCAATAATTACTTTAAAAGTACATGGATTAAATTTTTCAATCAAAAGACACAGTAGATGAATAGATTAAAATAAAACAACGAGAAGAATATTTAACCACATGGCTCCCTACAAAGAGCTCACTTCAGTGTTAACAACACAGCTGAGATGAAAGAGAAGGGATAGAAAAAGATATTCCATTCATATAGTAAATAAGGGAGTGCAAGAGTGTCTATACTTATATCAGACAAAATAATCTTTTATTCAGAAACTGTCATAGATGCAAAAATGTCACCGTATGATGTTAAAGAGGTTAGTTCCTCCAAAAGGAAATGACAGTTGTTAACATCTGTGAACCCAACATCAAAGCACCTGTTTTATGTACAAATATTAACAGAACTGAAGAGAAAGATACCATTTAATAATAGTAAGGGACATCAGAACCCGACTTTTAACAATAGATAGATCATCCAGACAGAAAAAAATACTGTATTGAATAACATTGTAGTTTAAATGGCCCAAACAGACATATACATAACATTTTATCTAACAGCAGCAGAATACACATTTTTTTCAAGTCCATAGAGAACTTTCTTCGGGGTAAGTTATATGTTGGTCCACAAAGTAAGACTTAGCAAATTTAAGAACATTGATATCATCTCATGTATACATACTTTGACCACAATAGTATGAAGCTGAAATCAATTCCTGGAGGAATCTTGTAAAATTCATAAGGATGTGCATTTTGAACAACCAGTGGATAAAAGAAGAAATAAAAATGGAAATAAAAAATATATTAAGTTGAAGAAAAATAGAAACACAACATAGCGTAACTTATGGGTTGTAGTGAAAACACTTCTAAGGCTGAAGTTCATAGCAGTAAATGACTACCTTAAAAATGAAAGATCTTAAACGACATAACTTTACATCTGAAAGAACTAGAAAAAGAAGAATAAACTAAGCCCAAAGGCAGCATAATAAAAGAAATAATAATTAGCACAGAAATAAACGAAACCAAAAAGATGATATACTTAAATACAATGATTCTCTGACTTCGCTGTCACCAGCAAACTTACTCCTTGCTTATGCTTCATGGAGTTTAGAAATCTAAAATGATTAAAAAGACATGCTTTTCCTTCTGTTAGAGGCAGTCTGCCTATAGGCATGCATACACTCACAGCAAAATACAATCCTTTTGTTCTACCTACCCTTGACTTAGCTTAGAAAACACACACACACACACACACACACACACAGAGACAACAGTAGAAAAGGTAAACAAAACTAAGAGTTGGTTTTTTGAGAAGATAAAGTTGACAAGCCTTCAGCTAAAATAGTGAAAAAAGAGAGAGGATTCATGTAAGTAGTATTATAAAGAAAGAGGAGACATTACCATTGGCACCACAAAAATGCAAAAGATCGTAAGAGACTACTGTGAACAGTTAGTTATATGCCAACATATTGGTTACCCTAGAAGAAATGGATAAGATCTTAGAGATATACAACCTACCAAGACTGAATCCTGAAGACATGGAAAATCTTAACATGGGCAATAATGAAAAAAGAGATTACATCAGCAAAAACAAACAAAACCAACTGCCACAAATAAAAACTCAGGACCAAATGGCTTTATAGGTGAACTCTACCAAACATTTAAAGTCGAATTAATGCCAATTGTTTTTCCAAAATTTGAAGAGAAGGGAACACTTCCAAAATCTAATTTTAAGAGGACAGCATTACTCTGATACCAAAGCCAGACAAGGATAGTACAATAAAAGGAAGTTACTGGTCAATATCCCTGATGAACATATATGCAAAATGTACAACAAAATAGTAGGAAACCAATTTCAGCAGCATATTAAAAGGATCTTATGCTATGATAGGGTAGGATTTATCATAGGGATGAATCATACTTTTAGGTGAAAAGTATGCTATTCCTACTTTCATCATAATCACATTAACAGAATGAAGGGTGAAAATTATGATTGTCTGAACACATGCAGAAAACCATTTGAGAAAATTCAATATTCTGTTATGATAACATCTCTCAACAAATTAGATATAGAAGGAATGGACTTCAACATTATAAAGACCATGTATAACAAATCCACAGCTAATATCATACTCAGTGGTGAAAAGTTTGAAAGGTTTCACTCTACATCAGGAATTTAACAAGGGTGTTCACTCAGAACACTGCTATTTAGCATATCAGTGGAGGTTCTAGCCAGAGCAATTAGGCAAGAAAAAGAAACAAAATATTCAAATTGGAAAGGAATAAGTTACTTTATTTCTGTTCACAGATGACATAATTGTATATAGAACATCCTAAAAATGCCATCAGAAAACTGTTAGAATTAGTAAATGAATTCAGTAAAGTTGCAGACTGCAAAATCAACATTTAAAAACTCATTTGTGCTTCTACACACTAACAGCAAAGTATCTGAAAAATAAATCAAGGAAGCAATCCCGTTTATAATAGCATCAAAAATAGGAATAAGTTTGATGAAGAAGGTGTAAAATCTGTACAATGAATACTATAAGACGTTTGTGAAAGAAACTGAAAGACAAGAATTTAAACATATCTCTTGTTTATGGGTTCCAATAATTTATATTGTCCATACCACCAAAGTGATCTACAGATTTAGTGTCATCCGCATTAAAATTCCAAAGGTTGTCTTCACTGAAATATAAAAGAAATGCTAAAATTTCTGTGGCACCTCAAAAGACCCCAAGTGCAGAAACAATCTGGATAATGAAGCTCAAAGCTTAAGCATTTACATTCCCTGTTTTGAAACCCATATTATAAAAAGCTATAGTAATATAAACAGGATGATACTGGCTAAAAACAGACATGTAGACCAATAGAACAGAATAGATATCGCCAAAATAAAGTCACACGTGTATGATTAACTGATTTTTTACCAGGATGCCAAGAAAACAAAATAGTTAAAGAATAGTCTCTTTAATAAATGGTGTTGGGGAAATTGGATATCCACATGTAAAATAATGAAATTGGATTCTTATTTCATACCATACTCATAAATTAACTCCAAAAGGTTTAAAGACTTTTAAGAACTGAAACTACAAAACTTGCATAAGAAAGCATAGGGGAAAAGTTCTTTGACATTGTTCCTGACAGTGAATTTTTTAAATATGATACCAAAGCACAGACAATAGAAACGGAAACAGAAACAAGTGGGACCGCATCAACCTAAAGTGTTTTTGTACAGCCAGGGAAACAATCAGTAGAGTGAAAAGGCACCTTATAAAATGGGGAAAAAATTTGCAAACTGTTTATCTGATAAAGTGTATATATGTATATGTGTGTGTATATATATATATATATATATCTGATAAAGGAACTCATATATATGTATATATATATGAGTTTGTATATATGTATATATATAATATATATTTATATATTATATATATAAACCTTCATATATATATTATATATATAAACCTTTATATATATATACACATATATATGTATAAAGATTTATATATATATACATATATATGTATATATATATAAAGGTTTATATATATATACATACATATATATGTGTATATATATATATACACATACATAAATATATGTGTATATATATATAAAGGATCTCATACTTATCTGATAAGGTAACTCATACAACTTAATAGCAAAAAACCAAAACCAGATAACCTGAGTTATTTGGGCAATGGACTTGAATAGACATTTCTCAAAAGAAGACATATAAATGATCAACAGATATATATAAAGGTGCTCAATTTCACTAATCGTCAGGGAAATACAAATCAAAATTATAACTTATTATTTCACAACTGTTAAAATTGTTATCTAAAATACAGGAGGTAACAAATGTTTGTGAGGATATGGAGGAAAGGGAACATTTGTATACTGTTTTGGGGAAAATAAATTGATATAATCATTATGGAAAATTGTATGGAAATTACTCATAAAGTAAAAAATAGAACTACAATACAATGCAACAATTTATTTTCTTGGGCATATATCCAACAGAATGAAATCAGTATCTTAGAGAGGTATGTGCACTCCCGTGTTCATTGCAGCCTTATTCACAATAGCCAAGATATGAATGGATAAATGGAATGTCAACACACACACACACACACACACACACACACACACAGAGAACATTTTTCAGGTATAAGAAGGAAGGAAATGTTGTCATTTGCTGAAACATGGATAAACCTGGAAGACATAATTGCATGTGGTATAGGGCACACTGTAAATAAAGACAAATATTTTATGATTTTATATATGGAATCTAAAATAGTATAAATCATAAAAGGAGAGAGTAAATTGGTGGTTATTAGAGCCTGGAGATGGGGGAAATGGAGAGATGTTGGTCAAAAGGTATAAAATTTCAGCTACAAAATAAATAAATTATCTGGATATAATGTACAGCATGTGACTATAGTTAATAATACATATTGTTTATTTGAAATTTTATGAGAGCACTCTTTAAGCATCTTCACAATCATTCCCCCACACATCTTGGTAACTATAGTTGGGGATAGATGTGTTAGTTAATTTGAGTGGTAGTAAGTATATAATCTATATGTAAAATAATCACATTGTACAGTATGAATATATACAATTTTTATTTATCAAATAGTTTGAAATAAGAAAAGAGTGGTAAGTTTGTCAGTTTTTTCTAGCTTGATCCATTACTTCAAGCAATTCAAACAGAGTAGCTTTTCCATTTTGGGGCATGGGAGGATTTTAGACAGAGCTGATCCAAACATTTTTGTAGAAAAACAGCCAAGAATACAAAATCAATTTTGAAGAAGGACAAGTTGAGAAGATTTTTACTGCATCATGGCAAGACTTTGTCTACAAATTTTTGTAGTTAAGATTGTATTATATACATTTTCTACATTTTGATATTTATTGCTAAATGATAAATTCTTATATTTTAGTAGCAAAACATATCCTTTATTGTATTTTCCCTCAAATTAGTACTGCTTTTCTGGCTTTCTTGAAGGCAATACATTTGTTTGAACTTTTTCTTTTTGTGTATTTTCTCTGTTAGAGTTTGTTTCTCTTGCTAAAGTGGTAAAATAGTAGTAAAAGTAGCATGATCTATGAGGTAGTTTTCTGAGGTAACTAATGTGCAGAGTTAGATTCAGAGGTAGTCATGTCTTTGGTGTTTTATTCTTATTTTGTAGTGTTGACGATTATACAAAAAGGTAGAATTTTCAGGATCAACAAAGGTTTTAACTTTTTTATGACTTTTTTTTACCCACCCCCTCTTCTGTTACTCCCAAATCTGTTTCAATTGAAATGCCTATTTATTACATTCCTATACCACTGTCTTTGGCTCAGAGGGGCTCTTTTTAAATTTGTCTTTGTTATTGTCCTGATGTTTAGATACTAGTCCTTGAATGCTAGACCAGTTGCTTGAACCTTCCATAATATATCCAATGTTGGGAAAGAGCCTTTCCACCAGCTGATAATAATATACCTCACTGCCATATTAACAGATCTTTAGCTGTTACAGTTATTTTAGAACTGTCATTATTTAAATTGCTGTTTCTAGAATATTAACATTTTAACATTCATATATATTCTAGACCATTAACATTTTAACATTTATAATTTATATATATAAATTATATATCTAAGTTATATCAGTTAACCATTTGTGTTCTATGAACTAGTTTAATAAATTTATAAATAATAGCAGTTAAAAAGTTGGAAGCTAAAGCCTACTCCTGGTAATGGTGGTTAAAGGAAGGCAAACAACTCTTCTCTGCAGAAAATAAGCCTAAATTTGATAAAGAAACATTAACCTGTGCATTCATGAAGATCAGTGAACCCTAAGTAGGATATACAAAAGTAGCAACACACAGAGACAAAGGAAAGACATCATAATAAGAACATCTGGCTTCTCATCAAAACAGTTGAGACAAGAAGGCAGTTGTCTAGATTATTCAAAGCACTGAAAGAAAAAGAAACTGTATCCAGCAGATCTACTCTAAAATGATGGTAAAATAAGGCATTCCTAGATAAAGAAAAATGAGGAGAATTTGTTGTCAGCAGGCTAGCACTTCATGAAATACTAAAGGAAATTCTTTAGGCTGAAGGGAAATGGCTACAAATGTAACTTGGATCCAAAGGAGTAATGAAGAATACTGGAAGTGGCAAATATACGAAAAAAATATTTTGTTTTCTTTTTTCTTCTGTTAATTATTATTTCTTAAATAAACCTTAGTGTATTAATCAGGGTTCTCCAGAGGGACAGAACTAATAGTATATATGTATATATGAGAGGGAATTTATTAAGGCAAATTGGCTTACACGATCACAAGGCAAAGTCCCATGATGGGCCATCTGCAGGCTGAGGAAGAAGGAAGCCAGTAGTGGCTCAGCATGAGTCCAGAAGCCTCAAAAGTAGGGAAGCCAACAGTAGGGAAAAAGTAGGGAAGCCAACAGCCTTCAGTTTGTAGCCAAAGGCCCAAGGGCCCCTGGAAAACCACTGATATAAATCCAGGAATCCAAAGATGTAGGAATCTGGAGTCTGATGTCCAAGAGCAGGAGGAATGATGGATGGAAGCATACAGCATAGGAGAAAGTTTGAAGCTGGAAGACTTAGCAAGCAACTTATCCCATCTTCTTATTCTTCCTTTGTTCTAGGCACATTTAGCTGATCGGATGGTGCCCACCTGCATGGAGGATGGGTCTTCCTCTCTTAGTCCAGATTGACTGGAATGTTAATCTCCTCTGGCAGCACCCTCACAGACACACCCAGAAACAATACTTTACCAGCTATCTAGGCACCTTTCAATCCAATCAAGTTGACACCTAATATTAACCATCACACTTAGTAAAGTAAGAATCTCACACACACAAGCATATGTATGTCTGAAAGATTACATTGTTGGGTTTATAATATAAATAATAATAACAAAAGGTGGGGGTAATTAAACTGGAAGAAGTTTGCTTTGTTTTACTTACAGTAAGTTAGTACTTACTTGAAGGAGATTACTTTAAGATTCATATTGTAATACTCATTGCAACCATTAAAATTAAACTTACAAATATAACTAAAAATGAACAGGTAAACATAAAATGTATACATTTGATGCAAAGAAGGTAGTAAAGAAGGAAAAGTGGAATAAATAAATGAGAAAAAATTAAAAAGCAAATGGCAGGTCTAAATCCTAACATTGATTATTATTCAAATAATTTCTTGTGAAATATTTGTATAATAAATATATATTAATTAAAAAATAAAATATGAAGGAGTAGGCATTCTAATTAAAAGATAGAGATTGTCAAATTGGTAAAAACAGTGGATTCCAACTATATGCTATTTATAGATAAGGCACTTTAAATTCAAAGGCAAAAATAAGTTTAAAATGTTGGGAAAAGTTACAACATGCAAACAGCATAAGAGAGCTGGAATAAGTACATCAACATCAGGCAAAATAGAATAAGAAAGAAATAATGCAAAGAAAGACATTTCATAAGGATAAAAGTGTCAATACATTGGGAAGACATAATGTATTTGTACCTAACAACAGAGCCACAGAACTGAAAAACAATTGAAAGACCTGATAGATCATTTCATACTCCTACTGCAGTAAATGATAGAAAAAGTAGGTAGAAAAATCTGTAAGGATATTAAACACTACCAACCAAATCGACCTAACTGACATATATAGAAAATCCTAGCCAACTATAGCAGTATGCACATTCTTTTAAAATATACATGAAAATAGTCCATATGCTAGACCATGAAAGTACTTGCTTGTTCTCTGGTGAGCAGGTATGTGTGAACCTACCCTCAAGGGCTCAGGGAGCTGAGAGGCCAAAGAAATAAGTATCCAATTTCTCAGAAAAAATATTTAATAGGATCTTAGGAACAGAAGTAATGTCTCAGGTGGCTGTGACATGGTGGATCCTTGCACCCACTCTCCAAAAACCATTCTTTAGCAAGCTTTTAGTGTAAAACAGGTACAGATGGTCATACTTCAGACTTTCTTGCCAACACTTGTGACCACTGATAAGCATCTTTATAAGGTGTTATTTATGCTCCAAACGTTGTCTCAAGACTTTGCTACAGAGCACCTTGATATGCAGGAGTCAAATATCATCATGATAGTTTTGCTTCCAGATTGCATCATTCTTGTCATGCAGCAGGCTGTTTTCCTATACTCCACACTTTAAAACCAGCACTTAAAATCTCACATTCCTACCTTTTTCATGATAGTCCCTGGGCTTAGAGGGAGGGTGCTTGATATTTTATAGCTTTAGCAGCAGTTCATTGGCTCCATTGAAGGCAAATGTTGCAGCCACAGAAAAGTCAAAAAACAGGACAGTAGACAACATATAACACCTAAACCAAGAAGCAGCTTCTGCTCCCAGATATCCCAGGCCCCCCAAAATCCATGAAGCTGATAATTCATAGTGGGACTTTGGTCTGAGAGATTGGTTATTTTGATTTTCATATCAGTTATTAATTTAGTGACATTGTGTGATGCGTCAAGGATATTAACATTGCATTCAGTTGTTAGGATCACACAAGTCTCCCCTTGTGCAACAGTAAGTATGTCAAATCCATGCAATTTTGGAGGCCAACCTTTCTCATGAGAGTATTTAAAAGAGAGATTCTCATGAAGCAATCATTCAAAGCTTTCTTTGTATAATTTTTTAGAGCTTCCACATGCCAAATAACATCTTTAGTGCCCAGTTGAGGAAGAAAAAAATGATCATACCAATGGAAAACAGATAGGGCTCAGCAGGATTTCGAATGAGAGAGATTCACAGGCTTTGTAAGGCTATGAACTGTCTGGCCTTGTGCCCATGTATAACCCAGAGAACATCTTCCTAACCATTGGTTGGGGGATAGGGAGGGTAACCAGAGCCTTAAGTTTGGTGCTACATATCCAAAGCATTTTATTTGGGGCCAACAAATAGATTCCTGGATATAGTGCCCATTCTGTAGCATACTAATCAGTACTTTGTAATATTATGTAAACATCTATATCTTCGTATCCATCCCCTATCCTTGTTTAATCTGACCATCTATCTTTAAAATGAATCTTTGGTTCACAGTATAGTGCAGGGCAAGATGACTAAGCTGACTGAAAGATGGAGTTTCTGTATTTGAGTTATACCATTGTAGTATCTGGTCATTTTGATCTTAATTGGGATATTACTAGTTGGAGAGCAAGTGAGTGAGTTTCAATAGCAGAAAAACAACTCTTCCCATGTCCATTTTCAGAAAGGGTAGTATTAATATTAATGGGCCAGTAGGTAATTTTATCTCTAGTCATACTTGAACTTAATACCATTATGTAATTTGGGGAAGTGATGATATATTCCTCATATTCTATCCAGTCCTGTTCTTGGAAGAGAGCTACCCACCATGGCAGGCCAGAAGCATCAGAGAGTGGTATGAGACTGCATACCCAAAAGGTGTTTTTCTGTAGGCCATCGTCGTAGTCTTAGGCCCGTTGTAGGTTTCATTCGTGGGCAATAGCTGATGATAGTAGTGACAGAAAATAACAACTAAGACTGAAAAGAAAAAAAAACTTACTGGGTACTTACAAGGAAAGATTTTATTCATCTTTTAGAATAACATTAGTTGGCATAGTTTTTTTTTCCTATTTCTATGAAGAATGTCATTGGTATTTTGATAGGGATTGCATTGAATCTGTAGTTTGCTTTGGGTAGTGTGAACATTTTAATAATATTGAGTCTTCCAATCCATGAATGTGGAGTAATTTATATGGAACCATGAAGAAAAGAGAAAAAGAGTGTTATCCTAAGCCAAAAGAACAAATTTGAAGGCATCCCATTGCTTGACTTCAGATTATACTACAGATCTACAGTACTACAGTAGCATGGTACAGGCATAAAAACACATAGACCAACAGAAAAGAACAGGGAACCAGAAACAAACTCATCAAAAATGAGTTTAGTTGTTAGGATCACACAAGTCCCCTGTTGTGCAGCAATGGTACTGGCGTAAAAACAGAAACACAGACCAGTGGAACAAAATAGAAACAAACTCATTAAAAATGAGTTCAGTTGTTATGATCACATACTCCCCCCACCCTTGTACATCTGTTTCCTTCTTGGTTATAACCTATTTTCTAGAGGAGGATGCTTAATTCAAGCAAGAATCTACTTTCCTAGGAATTTAGAATTGCAACAAGCACCTGAAGCAGCTGCCGGTGAACTCTAGAGCTTTTGGGTTGTACAAGGATTGAAGAAAATATTTGTTTGTGGGAAAATAGTAGAATCCAGCTTTTATAGAGAATGGAGTGAATAGAATAGTAGAAGAAGTAAGTCATGTGGTTTTCAGGAGAGACAGAGAAACTCACTGATGAGACAGTAAAACTAGCTAATTGACAACTTCTCATTTCTCATGAGTCTGTCTGTTCTTTCTGCACATTTGGTCCCTTTCCACACATTTGCCCCTTTCCTGTCAATAAAATTACATTTTTACTTTAGCAGGCTAAGTGGGTTTCTCTTTCTTTAACCTCCACTTGCCCTTTGATGGGAGGGATTTGTCAGTCCTAGTGTATGCTGAATATAAAAATCATTTCTTTTTTCTTTCTTTTTGCTTTATCAGTAGTTCACATCCTTTTCTGTGTGTGACAGTCATTTGACCAGCTTTTGACTATACTGATGTTCAGGATCCATCCCAGAAATATTAAGATATCTAGGTGATGGAGTTCAGATATCATTATTGTTTTAAAAGCTTTCCAGGTGATGCTGAAATATGTCTAGGTTTGCTAGGCACTGATCTATACATGATAGCTGTCTAGTCTTCTAAGACAAGCATTGTCTGTTAATCTTATTTAATAGAGTTTTAGTCACATGTATGTTTATAAGTGTCATGATTTTGGTACAATATGACAATCAAATATATTTTATGGGGCATTGGATTTTGGTCAGCAGGTTTTATCCATACTTTTGGCATCATTATTTGGCATATGCCATTTTAACCATAAAACATTTTGAAATTATATTGAAAAGTATGTTGTTTGGAACATTTATAATTATACAATAAAATGCAATTAAGTAATAGAAGGTATTTTTATATTGAAGGAGAAAGATTATTGAAAATATACATTTAGGTTGAAAAGATAAATAATATGTAAAATATGATAAAACTTAGATACAAATAAGAATTTCTTCCTACCATGTCACTCCTTCAGCCTCCTGATTAGATACTGTACTTCTGTACAGTAGTGCTCTGAATATGAATGAATGCTATTCTGTGAGCTATCACTGTTCCCTGCTATGTTTTTCTTATTCAAGGTGACTCATTAAAATTTTATGAGCTTTCCAGCCTCCCACTTTTGATAACACTGTGTTCATTTTATTTTTAATTAGATACTATACCATGTAAAAATGTATATTTGAAAAATCTTTTATGTAAGATCAACTTAAGAAAACTGCTTTGGGGGAACATTATTACTCGAGGTCTAAAAAGAATAGGAGTTGAATTTTAAATTCTGTATTTTATTCCATTTAAATAGTAATTAGAATATTACATTTTTATAAGTTGTAGGGAAATAATGACAGTATAAGCAGTTATTTAGTACTAGTGTCTTAGACCAGGAAAATATTTGTAAATAGGTTTCAAACACCTTGCAGTTTAAAAATCAGGATTATTACTTCAAGGAATGAAAATTCTAAAAGGATAATGGCAAATAGATTAAGGATAATTTAATATTTTAAAATATATACAAGTTTTTTACATAGATAATTTTTGCTGTTTTCTCTTTCTCCTAAAAACAGAAACATAATTATTTTATTCTGTAGCACAAAGACTTACATGAAGATTTTTTTTCTAACAACAAAATTTTTTAAGCATTAGAACAGATTATTAGAGAAGGTTATAAAATCTCTTTCTCTTGATGTCTTTAAAAATAGCGTCATTTCTCCTTTTCCTAGGATGTAAAGAATGTTTCTTCATAAGAGAAGAGGGATGAAAATAACCTGACCTCTCACAATCCCTTTCATCTGGCCAGTTTCATACTGCTTTGCTTGAGGAGAAAACATGGCCAAAATCTCATTATGGTCATGACCAAGAAAAAAAAAAAAAAAGAATAAGGAATAACTTTAGAGCAAAGCGTATACATAAAATGCATAGAAAACATGCTGTTAATTTTTCGTGAAGTCCCACTTCTGCATATTTATTGCTTTGGGCTTTAAGAAAAAGAAATCAGGTTCAATTTCATCAGTGCTGTTCAGTGGTCTTTTCTTAGAAACAATATAGGATGTACCCAGAGAGGCTAAGCTTTCTGTCAGTGTCCATGATACCATACTTACTGGTGTTTTGGAGCACCTAGAAATGTCCTTGATAAACCCTCTGGTTACAGGTTAGATGCAGTGATGGTAAACATGGAGAATTTAAGGAATTTATAATATATAATTGCATTCATAGAACTTTATGTAACAGGTATTTTTATGGGGTGATTCTCACTCTCTCAAAATTCAGGGTAAGTATAGAATATAGGGAAAGCTTTATATATAAAGGGATACTCATTCTGGTTATTGGAGTATTAATAAGTTTTGAACCAAAGATTTATCAAGGTTGTGGTGATGTAAAAAATAAACATGGAGGAATTTCCAGAGCATGAAGTTGTGCAGGAAATAAGAGTATATGGGTGGTTTGAGGTCATATTAACTGAATGTCTTAGATCATTACTTTCAAGGAATTTGGTTGTTACAGACCTTTAATTACTGTTTTAAGGAATTTGTTTATTAACAGATCAGGGATTAGCAAACTGTGTTATTGGGTCAAATCCAGCCTGCCACTTGTTTTTGTAAATCAGGTTTTATGGGAGCACATCCATGCCCATGTGTTTATGTGTTGTCTGTGGCTGCTTTTGTAACACAATGGCAAATTTAGGTAGTTGCAACAGAGATCTAAGGTCTGTAAAGCCTAATATATTTATTACCTGACCTTTTAAGATAATCACTGTCATAGACGATAATTTTGCTTTGTTTTGTTTTCCCTGTGAAGTGGTCTGATCAGATTAATGACTTAGAAAACTAGCTTTGGCAGCCCTGTGAGGATATCAGCTTCTTGACATATGCTAGTTCTTTGGAAATAGATGTGCTTCATAAGTTGTTGTTGTTGTTTTAAGAATGGATGTGTGAATCAGTGAATTACAAATTTATTAGGAAGTACTGATGTGAGTTAAGAAGTAATTTTAGATTTCAGGTAAAATCTAATAAAGGCCTGAAATAGGGTGGTGGCAGGAAAGAACAGATAATATAATTTAAAAGTTATTTGAGGAATAGAATTAGCTGGACTTCATGTCATTTTAGTCAAAATCATATGTTTGTTTTACCAGTGGCCCTTCTTTTAAAGCTCTTAGTTATGGGAATTTTTAAACATATACAAAAGTAGGGATGAACAACTATGTAATACATCCACAGTCTCAACAAGAGACATTTGCAAATCATGTTTTTATCTACCCTTGCTCTTTAAAAAATGACATTGTTGCTGGAATATTTCAAGTAAAACCAAGATCTAGTCTAACGGTGATCAATACTGCTAAGCCTGCTAATAATCTCACTCCAGATATGGGTACACAGTCAATATTAGTATATTTCCTGGCTTAACATAAAAGATGGCTTGAACAGTGCTTGTCAAAGAGTAGTATAATGGCTCTTACCTAGGAAGATTTTTCAAAATGCACATGCCTGGGCCTATCCACAGACATTCTGATTTTATGGTTCTTGAAAAATTTTATGGTCATGCATTTTGAAAATATCCCAGAGGTTATTCCAGTGAACACCAAAGGCTGCAGAGTACCAGATTAGTTAAACACCTTGGCTGCATGAGATATCTTTATGGGTTTTACACACAAAAGACAGATGCTAAATTTTTGACTATTTCATCTTTTTGAAGCCTAAATCAGTACCAAGGCTGTGAATACTGCCATAGTAATACTCTGTCTACCACAATATTTTATTTCGTAACTGAAATTGAAATCCAGTAAAGTAGCTACAACTAATGTGTACAGTCATTTCTGAGAACACTGAGAAGTTGATGCTAGGAAAAGCAGAGAAATGCTAGGCTTGATTTCTTTTTCTTTTTTTAAATTTTTTATATTTTGAGAGAATGTTTCACTCTGCCACCCAGGCTGAGTGCAGTAGCACGATCACAACTCACTGCAGCCTCAAATTCCTGGGCTTAGGTGGTCCTCCTGCCTCTCAGCCTCCCAAAGTGAGAGATTGCAGGGGTGAACCACCTTTTCTGGGCTTGATTCTTCATTACATTTAGCTGCCTCGTATGCAGTGCCTTTGGGGAGCATTTTGTTGTGTACTTCCACTTGTCTCTGGGCCTTGTACCTACTTTCTGCTGCACATACACTAAGTAAAAACAGTTGCTTTATACTTCAACTTAATAATGATCAGCGGATAATCAAGTCTCAGAGAAAAGGGTTAGACCACTTGCTAAATCAACAAACACATATTTGGTGTTTATCAGATTACTAACACTTTTCTAGGCACTGGAGATTCATCAGCTTAAATGCATAGAATTCACCCTCTCCCCAGCAGCTTTAATTTGGTATTTTTAATATTTGGTAGTTAAAAATCTTCACCTTAGACTTATTTACTAATTACCACACACTTCCAAATTGGGCTGAATTTCAACTGGTAATTAAAGTTGATTTTAAAAGCATGAAAAGGCTGTTTTAGTGGCCTCAGTCATTTTCAGTGTTGTTACTGAAGTTTGTAACTCAAAAGCACATGGTACCCCACAAGTTGAAATTCTGGGAACTGACAATTTCACTTAGCTATAAAATTTTAGGTAACAAGCACTAGTTTGTTTATTTGAAAATAATGTATAGAAATGAGAAATGCTGCTTGTCAGATCCTTGGGGGACACTAGGTAAGAACATTCTGTCTTTTAGGAACAAACTATTAATATATGACAGATATGTTAATAGTTATTTAGCCAGGCAAAACTATTTGGAATGCATTGGAATTAGGAGTGTCTAAGCATTTTTTAACTTCAGAAAGTTTGAAAAGAGTGCAGTGGACACGTTATACATAGAGTGAATCTGTGTCTGTGATTGCTTGGGCCAGTTCTGTTATTGCCTATTGTCTTAGAGTAATTGTTAGTAGCATTCCATTTCACTCTGAAAAGGATCCCCGTTACAAATATGATGAAGTATGAAATATTAATATTCACTAATATAAAAAGTATTTAGATTATAGAAAATGATTTGAATCTATGTCAGAAATAAAATGGAAATTTACTGAAGCAAAAGAATAATGTGATTCCATTTTCGTTTTGAAAAAATCAGTTCAGTGGTCAGTATTTGGCAAATTGATTAAGGGCAGCAAGGGTATCCCTAATTCCAGATGATGGCACTCAAAGGAGATGCTATTCTACTGAACTTTTGTCTCTAGAAGTGTGAAACTCAGAAGAGAGGTATAGACGAGAGATCCGTGTGGAGACCCTCAATGTCAAGAAGTATAGAAATGTCTGAGATCAGTTAAGAGAGAGTGTAAACAAAAATGAAAAAAGAAGAGGACCAGGATTGGTCCTGGGTTAGTCTGGTATTTTAATGTTTGCAAAAGGAAAAAGGAGGTCAGGCAACGGATGAAAAGATGAAAACCTTGAGAGGAGGTTGTTTTAGAGAGAGTTTCATCACTATTAAAAGCTTTTTTGAGTATCTCACAAGTTGAATTCCCTGGGAAGCAGATTCTGGGAAGATGTGTAATGTGAAGAATATTTATTTAGAAGGCCTTTAGGATCAACCCCTTTGGTAGAGAAAGGACAGAAACAGCATAAGAAGGAGAAGTGGAGCCTCAGTAGTCTCACTGACACCCTGGGAATTCCTGGAGCTAGAATGGATTTCTAAGGCTGTCCTAAGTTGGGCCAGGACACCAGTCATCATTATACTCTTGCACTGATCATTTCTGGAATGTGGGCCATTGTATGAAGGGGCGTGGCTTTGAGTGACGTGGCTCTCTGCAGGTCAGGCATTGTCTGAAGGAGCTGGCAGCTGAAGGCTGTCTGTGGATAGCGCTCCTTGCCATTGGGGCAACAAGTGCTTCATTGAAATGTAATCTGGGTGGCACATCACGGTATTAGACGGACACTGTTAGATGAGTATATTTAAGCGGCATTTATTTATTTACTTACTCAACGTATTTAGTGAACATCTACATTGTGCCAAACAGTGAACTAAGTGCTGGTGGAAAAATATGTAAAGAAACTATTGCATATTGTAGTAAATCTAGTGAAATAAACAAGGTTAAGTAATAGAGAATACAGGGTCAGGATTTACTTAGGTTATTTAAGGAAGTCATTGTAACCTTTACAAAAGTAGTTTAGTGGAGTGGTTTGGGTAGATGCAGATTGGAATAGTAGGAGAAATGAATGCAGTAGTCTTATTTTCAAACAGATGGGTTGTAATTTATATGTGAAAAGATAACATGAGTTTCCTGTATTAAAAACCTACTAATTATTAATGACTCATAGATAGGCTTCTCTTATATTTAGTTTTTAGAATTCTTTCACTTCTTTTCACTTAGTTGATTCTCAATCTTGTATGGTTTACAGGAAAGGTATGTTATGCATTCTATAATTAATGATAATGGAGCTCATAGAGGTCAATGGGGTATACCTAGAATTACAGAGTCTGGTGGAAAATAGAATGAGGCTGAGAATTCTGTCTTCTGACATATTCTTCAGTAGTCTTTCCATTAAGTCAAATTGACCTACTAACTGGTTAATATTAGGGAGGGTTTAAATATCTTTTAACCAAATTCAAATAATCATAATATTGCATGTGAAATTATCAGATGAAATACGATGTCTGAGACATGCTTATACTGAAAAAAATTGTTTATTTGAAATTTAAATTGAGTTTCCTATATTTTAATTTGCTCTAGTTGTATGACTTAATGAATTTTTCAGCTTTCTCTACAGTCTACACTGTGGAAAAAAAAAAAAAAGAATTCCCTAATATCATGTGCAGTTGGCAACCCTGGAAATATAAGACCTGCCAAGAATGAGACCTATGTTGTTGGGCATACCTAAATGAATATAAGTTAAAGTAAGCTAAATCAATGCATGCTGAGCAGGTCTGGCTTCTGTGTGTTATTGCCCACCATCAGATGTGGAATCTCGTTAATATCCACACAGTCTTTCCAGGTGAGAAGAGACATGACAAGATAGTTTTAATGAGTGTTGAGGTATACCTAGCAGATGGTTCAGCATTTTCTGGTGCCAAGTCAGAAAAATCTGTAGTTAACCCTTGAATAGACCTCCAAATCTTCCTCCAGGCCACCTGTTGGGGATTCTGTAAGCCTAGCTCTGGCCTTGGGATGGTAAATGTGGGAAAAAAAGAGAAATAGGAGCAGTTTGTCCCAGTCTCTCATGAATAGGCTCTAATCTCTAGGCCAGCTGCTGTCCGAATAAGCACATTTAAGAGTATGATCATACAAGTAAAACAATTTATGAGCTTGACAAGGAGTAAAGAAGGCATCTGCCAGGTGCCAGAAAATAAAAAGTAAAGGCAATTTAGTCAATAAATTTCACAAGCATTTATTTGAACATTAATGTTAAACTTAGAGAAAATTCCTAGGATAACATTTTTATAACATGAAAAGTAATTAAAACTCAGACTTTGTGAGGCTTTTTAGCATTTGGCTACAATTGCTATTAAAGGAAAAATACATGTTATAGACTCCTTGAATTTATAAAAATCAAAGGTTAACACATAAGTAGCCACAAAATATAGAAGAAAGTATTCACAAATAACATGCATTTTTCAGGTATAAAAATAGCAGTATTTATTCTTGTTTGTATTTTGGTTGTTATAAATGATTCCTTTTTATAGTGTGAGAATCCGTGATCTGTCTCCAAATTAATGTATTTGAATACACCTTCTTGAATAATCTCTTGCTGTGAGCAGGAGGAAAAGAAAAAAAAATCTATCTGCCTTAAATCAGAACTGCTTATATTGAACTTGATTGCATGATTGGATATTCAAGAGTATTTAATTAAAACTTAGTTGCAGTCTAACTTTCTTTTAACAATTGATTAAAGCTGTATAAATAGATATCAGAGACATCATTCCATTGTTTATAGATGTATCTCCAATATTAGAACAAAAATTTATTTAAGGACACACATATGTTTAGTAGTTTGTCATGTAGTTAATAAGCATAGACTCATATCAGATTGTCAAGTAGTCTTGATTTGAGTCCTGACTTCACCATTTATTTGCTGTGTGACCTTGGGAAATTAGTTCATCTCTCTGAACTACAAATCACTAATCTTGTAAAAGGTGAGCAATCATAAGGTGATTCTGAGGATAGAAAGTTGAATCCAGAGAGAATGCTTAAAATACTATATAGCATAAAGAACTCTATAAACATAATGTACTCTGTGAACTATGTTTTGAAATTTGTTCATAGAACAAATTTTATGATAGTTTATATATAAAGGATGAAATAATTTCAAAATATTCCATAAAGGGGCTCTTGAAATAAGCCATGTTAGAAGTAAATCTTAATGTATTTTAACATTTTGATGTATATTAAGAAGTTATATTTGGTAGGAATTGCTATGTAGTATTTTAAAAATAGTGTTTATATGCAAATAAAGATTTGTAAATAAAGATGCTATAATTTGCTGCTTTATTTACTTATTTCAGACCTTCACAGTAACTATATTTGATATGTGTACTTAATTTCTAAGGTCCTTTGCAGGCAATTAATAAACTCTTATATCACATGAAGTGATGTATTTTAGGATCTTGAAAGATGTGTGTAGAAATAAACCTTATTTCTGTTCAAAAGGAGGTTATTTAGATAATGACAGTGAACGACTATATTTTGTGAAGTTATAGCTAAAATATGTGGCTTGTAACTTTTACTTTCGTAAACAGTTGCTTTTATATTTGGGATTAATATTTGTAATGATTTTTTTTTTCTTTTTCAGTTTTTTTTATTGCATTTTAGGTTTTGGGGTACATGTGAAGAACATGCGAGATTGTTGCATAGGTACACGCACATAGCAGTGTGATTTGCTGCCTTCCTCCCCATCACCTATATTTGGCATTTCTCCCCATGCTATCTCTCCCCAACTCCCCACCCCCTGCTGTCCCTCCCCTATTTCCCCCAACAGACCCCAGTGTGTGATGCTCCCCTCCCAATGATTCTTGAAAAGTTCAACACCAGAACATATACAAACAGCTGTTGTAAACTCATGAATAATTATTCCTTGGATAGTCCACACAAAAATTTTCTATAATTGTTAATTATCAGAAGTTTGGATACCCACATAAATAAAAAATACAAATGAAGAAAAGCAAAGAAGGAAAAAAGTTTGAATATACAATATTCTAAACATTTTTTAAAAATATATTACTCTTTTTGCTTAGAGATTATTAATTTTTTTTTTTTTTTGGTTTGAGGAAAAGGTTAAGAGGGTAGAAGGTTTTGAAAGAGAAAATAGAGATAGACTAAACTATATACATAGAATATTACGTAGGGAATTGTTTCTAACTCGCTGTCCTTGATGTCACCCGTAGTTAGAAGAGGAAATTACCCTGCTCTTGAGGTAAGTAATCATGGGGAATACAAAGTTTGACTCCTTGGTGCTGGAGGCCGTAAAGCAAGGTAAATATCAGGATGCTTAGACTGATCAGATCTCTGGTAATTTCCCAAGGACACTGTATAAGTGAGCCTTTGTGTTTCCTAGTCCATAGATATTTCTATGCAGTAATGCCTGTTCATTATGTGAGCAGATGAAACCTTGTGGGCTGTTGATTTTGAACACCCCAAAAAACCATGAGAAAATAAAACATGTTGATCATGCAAACCTAAGTTTATAATAGCACCCCCTTGACGGAGATGTAGGAGTATCTGCAAATGGGAATATTAGGGAAAGTTTATAGAATTTTAGGGCCTGAGATGAGTAGTTTTCAGGTTAGTCTTGCCAAGCAGGGAGACAGTTGGAATTGGGAAGATTATGTCACATTATAGTTTTGGATTGATGGGTATGGGTAAGTGAGTATCCTGAAGCAAGTCTTGATGAGCAAGTTATTTTGACTGGATAAAAATCTTATCTTCCATGAGTAAATATATCCTCGAGCAACATTTAAGTTTTTGGTGCCTGGTCCCAGTATTTTTTAACATAGAGCTAGAAAAGATATCATCTGGGGCGATGTTCAACAAGCTAAGTACATCTAACATAGTATCTCAGTATCTCAGTAAGGGAGAGTTAGGAGATTTTGTTTGGGCATATGCTGCATGACTTTAAGCATAGTTTAGGAAGTGTGAATTGGCTCTAGATTTGGTTACTGTTAAAAAGTAGGCGACAGTTTAGCAAATGAATATCTCAGTAATCTTTCTTCAGGAGTCCAGAGACATAAAACAGGGCTCAAGGTTCATTGATAAGAAAGCAGCAATCATGCAAAAGGAAGAATGGTTGATCATTTTTTTACAGTTCTGCTATGGCTTGGCTAAATTCTGTTAGAAAATTGTTTAGGAACACCATGGGCCAAGTGGTAGCTGGGTGTATTTTCACTTTCTCAAAGTATAATCCTGTCTATGTAAACACATAGAAGGAATAAAAACTTAGGACCACAATTCATTAAGCCAAAGGAAAACATTAAGCTGAAAGCTGAGTCATGGAAACAACTGCCTTTTCCTTTTGTTACTAAGCAGTTAGCTACAGGTAAAACGTTAAATATCTTCACAGGGAGCTCATCTAGCTTCACCTTACCTTATGTAAAGTGCCGATTTACTAAGAACAAGAAAAATCCAAGAAGAATATGAAGAAGACTATTGTTCTCCTACCTGTTCCTTTTCTCTTGCAACATGTGGATTACCGTATCTTCTCTTTTTCTCCCTCCATCCCACTTTTCTCTTTTAAATATTGAAGCTCTCAAAGTTATCTTTGGAGAAAGGCACAGACCACAGACTTTCTGTGATTACATGTTTCTTTTCTCCCAGCCATTTTCCTTAACCTTGGCAAAATAAACTTCTAAGTTGATTAAGACTTGTCTCAGATACTTTTTGGTTTGCATACATATAACATATGGATTGTGTTCTGTGCCCACTATACCAAATAGTGGGAGCTCATTTCTTCCTTTTAAGCCTCCTTAAAGGAATTACTGTGACTACTGTGTAGGACTGAATGGCCCCTGGGTGTTGCTTTTTAAATATTCTGATAAACTTCCACCATATCCTCTAAGCCCGACAAGAAAGGGTGCTGAGTAGAGTGCACTGTCTCCAAAGTTGCTGTCTCCTGCAGCAGCCAAGGCAGTCGGTCACTCAGACAGGTGCTTGCTTTATTTTGAGGGTTATGCTTATTACTATGAGGAGCCAGAAGTTAACACACTTAGGCAAATTATAACCAATATCCTAGATCTATATGTTACTAAAGGATACTATCTGCAGCCATGGCATGTCAGCAATAGTAATATTCTTCAAGTGTTTTATCTATTCTATTGGTTCCTGGTCAGTCAAGACCGTAACATTAAATCATAACTTAGTAGAGGCACTAATGAAGGCAAACTAGCCAATACAGGTCAGATATACTTTTTAGTAGTGATCTAAGATGATATTTGGCTGAAATTAGAGATGTCAGAAGAATGAACAGTTGCCTTTTTTTTTTGTTGTTAAATATTGGTTGTCTCCGCCTTGTTTTTGATGAGGTGTTAGATGATATTCATTCGCTTGTTCATTTGCCACAGACAGTGTCTGACCTTGCTAAAGTATCAGAACTTAGACACTAAGTAAAGTCTGAGAAGTGCTATAATGAAGGTATGTGCTAGACTGTTTGGATCACTAGTAACTGGTTCTGGTGTGTTGGAACTTTAGGGAATATTGAACTCTCTGGCAAATATCTGAGGTGTTTATATTATGTAGTACTAGCTGAGGATTGTACATTTTGGCCATCTGGTAACTAAGCAGAGAAACTGGCTATTGTGAAAATTAAGAACATGACTTGAATCTTTAGACAAAAAAAAAAAAAACTTATTTGCAAGGGTACATGAGGGTTATATGAGTGCTATTGGGCAGAGCCAATTTTTT
Organism: Cacajao melanocephalus; assembly: GCA_963573385.1. Lineage (NCBI taxonomy): Eukaryota > Metazoa > Chordata > Mammalia > Primates > Pitheciidae > Cacajao > Cacajao melanocephalus. The sequence continues at coordinate 55,147 of CAUYLG010028181.1, forward strand.
CTCAAAAAAGGGAATGTAAAATTCTTTTTGAGAAAAATTTCAGAACAAACACTTAGGCATTCATAAAAAGGTGCTACATAGTTGCTCTTTAACATTTAATATTCAAGAAATCTCTATCCTTATGAGATCTCCAGAAGGAAAGCACTATTAAGTGAACCTCTGGTTGCTTAATCAGCTGTATTTTTGTGAGGTAATTGCCTATGATATATTTGTATTCTAGATAGTGTCTACTCAAATTATAATTTTAATTTTTTAGCATAGCTAATTCTAATTTACTCTTTAAAACATCATTGACTGGTAGATTTCATTGTTTTTTAAACTACTTCTTTGTCAAAGTGTGTCATCAATCAGAAGGAGGTTCTTAATCTGTAGTACACAGGCATAGTTCTTTTTAAAAAGTTGATCAAGTTAATATAAATGAGAAGGAGGACTGGGATTTCATCCTGTTGAAAATTTTTTTAAAATACATTTCAAAAATATATTGTTTACTGTGACAGTTTCCTGGCTTGAATGTTATACATTATAACATCATTCATCTTGATTCTTATATATCCCCTGCATATGAGGTCAAGAGAGATGATGATGAAACTATGTTTAGTGATCTTTGGTATAGCAGTTGTTTTAAACTAGCTAGTTTCTTATACAGTTTTAGATTGAGGTACCTAAAACTAACCTGTGTCAAAAAGATAGTATCAAAACTAGAGAGATTCTCAGCGGAGTGATATATGACAGTCAGTAGAGATTACATGGTTATTTAACTCAATGATTAGACGTTCTTATTCCTGTTACTATTGCTTCTTAACAAATTACTCTGAAATATTGTGACTTGAAACAATAGTCATCATTTTCTGATCTCTCACAGGTTCTGTGGGTAAAACATTTGGTAAGGGCTCTGCTGGGTCTTTATGGCTTGAGGTTTTCGATGAAGTTTCACCCAGAGAGTGAGATATGGATCTGGAACAGAAGGAGGTGAAGCAGCTGGGTACTGGATCTCCATGTAATCTTGAGGGCTCCTTCTTCATGCAATCTCGGGCCTCTCCATATGGATTCTACATGTGCCCTAGTTTGACTTCCTCACAGAATGGTGGTCTCTGAATTGTCAGTCACTTATGCAGTAGCCGAAGCTTGCAGTGGGGAGTATTTTATGGGCAAGGCAGAAGCTGCATGGTCTTTTATGATCTATCTTTGGGATAGGTCAAATAGCATCACTCCCACTGTGCACTGATGGTTAACCAGTTACAACACACCCAGTTTCAAGAGGAAAGGGCACAGAGACTCTGCCTTTCAATAGGAGAAATGCCAGAGAATCTGGGGGCCATAATTTTTAAAACACCACACTTGTATGCCAAGATTATTAAGGGAAGTTTGTGGAATGGATTAGAGTGTAATGCTTAACATAGGTTAATTCTTTGGAAACTGAGAGAGACTCAGGCTTAGAATCTTCCCAACTATAGATGTATTTAGAGAATAAAGGGATTTCAGCAGCAGTCACTGGCAGTCTTCTTATTTTCTCCTTTATCCTCTCAGTTGAACTCTTATTTAGAGCAGTGAAGTAGGTTAATGTGTTTATGTTCTTTTTTGAAAACAGAGTTTTTACCAAAAACTTCTGTTTAGTTAGTCTTTGCTAAAATTTACTTATAAGTACTAGTAGTTGACTACAAATCTTGTACATTGTTCTGGAACATGTATGTGAGTCTAAAAGCATTTGATAGATTAGTGTCTGTTTTGGTTTTGTTTGCTCAGATACTGGTTTTATGGCAAAAGGTACTGCGAGTCCAAACACTGATAAAGTTTTAAAAGATAAAGGTAGGGAACCTCAGCCTTTCAATGTGATGCAGATTCTTGTCAGCAATTAGATATTTGAGCGCATACAGGATTCCTAGTCTTTACTTGTGTTGTAATCTGTATTTAAAGTGGTAGCATGTAAAAAACTAAGAAGACTGAATTCAGAAGTTAATCAATTAATGGTCACTATATAATTTCTATTTGTCAATTAGACCTCAATAAAGCTGAGAAAAATGAAATTAGAATGCAAACCTTAGCAAGTTAAAACAATAAAAATAGGAATGGAAATCTGATGATAGTTTTTCCCAACAGATAGGGAAAATATATATCTGATTCATGTTAGACAGGGTAGGTTGACTGCTGTAATAATCAATCCCCAAATCTCAGTGGTTTACTGCAGTGCAAGCTTATTCCTTCTATATACATTCTAAGCAGGTGTTTTTGAGAAGCTTTACAAGTGCTGCTTCAGGAATCCTGGCTTTTTTCTTGCAGTTGCTTCACAATTCCCTAAATCCTTGGAATTCTCTGCTGGATTTTCTGCATCTAGCTGAAAGACAGGTGGAGATAAGATCTGAAGAATCATGCGGGAGTGTTTAATGGGCCAGGACTGGAAGTGGTGTGCTTCCAGTCCTGGCCTTTGTCTGTTAGCCAGAACCCAGTCACATGCCTTCTCCAAGTGCAAGGGAAGCTGGCCAATGGGCTTGGAGGGAAGGGAAAGGGATCTGCTGATAGGGAGGCAGGCAGTCTCTGCCACAAAATTTTCAGTTTTTTCTTTTTTCAATGAAGCTATGTTCTAATGAATTAAAATATTCCCCAAAACATAATTACTGTTGTATTTTTTTGTATTCATATAATAGTGCACAGTATTTTAATGGTACCTGGGAGTTCACATTGAATAACAGAATTAATATGTATTTTTTATCTTCTGTAGTCTGTAGCCAGGTAACAAGTAGAGTCTTTGTGTTTATTTGACATAGGGATATGGCATGAAATACAGCCTGAAGGGCTAAGCAAACACAGAGTGTAATCCACAAGACAAAAAACCTTCAGATAATGGCAAGGATTTCATCAGGACGAGATGGAATTGGATATTAAACAATGGGTTATTCTAAATAGTGGTATTCACAATTATAGTAACTTTACAGCTCAAAGAATCATTTAGGAAGTATTTTTTAGAAGGTTTACTTGAACTCAAGTTCTATTTACATTAGCAACCCATCTTTGACAGTTATTTGTTCTGAAGCTTTGACGTAGTGTTACTCAGAACCGGATCAAATTGGATTGTATTGGAGGTGATATCGGTAAAATAAAAAAGTACATTTTAAACTCAAAAGTTGCCAATTATACTTTATATACTACTGATGATAATTTAAAAGATGCATTCAAATGAGGATCAATTAAAAAGCAAGATAGTGTTTTAGCTTAATTCAGCTGGTTAGGTTGTGTTGAAGTTATGTAGTTTTTATAGTTACGTGACTGTAGAAGGGGGCATAACAACATATACTGACATTCATGGCTAAAAAGGAAAAAATCAAACTGAAGCAACTGAGATAAGGTCGAGATTGCTTACAGCAATGTTAAGAATGAGAATGTATAAGTGATCAGTTGTTGCTCTATAATATATAGAAATCTAAGAAAAACCTTTTATGATTATCAAAAAAGAATTGCTTAGTTTTTGATGTCAATAAGCAGTAATTGTTTTTGTTAATAAAAATATCTCAGTCATAAAATATTAGCTCCATACTTCAGTGCTCAACAAAGTGACATTAAAGGTATTATGGAGATATCCTAAAGGTCGCTATACCAGTGCTCTGTATAGTGAAGACATGTTCAGAAATTAATTTTGGCCTCTAGTGGACAATAAATCTACCTCAGTTCAATAGTAACCCACAGACAAAAGAAAGTGAAAGCTAAATGAGATAAAACAAAATGCAATGAAGCCCTAGGAATTAGAGGAACTCCTCCCTATGCATTTCCATACCACCCTCTTGTCACAGCCTCCCCAGTCCATTCTTCTGCTGGTTATCATTGTGCATCGTGGAAGTCCCTGACTAAACTCAACTGACTTTGCTGCATGCTAGATACATAAAATAAGTTTATTGACACTTTAGACAAGCAAACTCTCCTTCCTATACTCACTACTATTTTTTGTTTTGCTTTTCTTCATTTGTAGAAGGACAAGGTAGCATAAACAGGGAGTGCTGATTAAAAGATAGGTGGATACTTGGAAATAGACAAACCTTCAGTTAGCCTTAAACAAATTCCTAATTGCTGCCTTTATCCATGGAGTCTGGTAGGAGCAATGGAATGTCTAATTGAAACTACACTGTGTCTACTAAAATTCTAGATTCAGACCCTGGACAAAATTTGTTAGAAACATCCAAAAGAGTGTGCCCCTAAACTTCAAATGTTTCCTATACGTGTCTTTCCCATATCATTTCCTACTTTATTTTACTACTAAACAGGATTTCTGTTTTTATTTAGCTAAAGCAGTATCTTCTTACTGGAAAACCCATTGTTGAACATACTGAATGCCTGACTTGTATGTCACTACTCCTTTTTAAAAGTGGTAACATTATCTATATATGTGTTTCTAAAGAACATAATTCAGCTTTCTGTATTTTTGAACTTTTTGTAAATTGAATTATAGCATAAATATTCTTTAGTAACTTCTAGTGCTTTGCTCAATGTTGTGTCTGTTAAGACATGTATCTGTTAAGATCCAGTCATATTATTTAATGAAGCTATAATTCATCCTGCATTCATTGTTGAATTACACTATTTTGTGTGTGTGTTGTTTTTGTTTTTAGTTCCTAAATATTCACGGTTTGCCAGAATTTTACCTGCAGCTCAATTCTATTCTTCTTATACACACATTATTTTTGGTATCTCCGAGTTACTATAAAAGAGAATATATAATAGGTATTAAGGGCAGCGTTTTTTAATCTGCTTTATAGGTTAGGTTCAGAAAAGCCCCTGGAAAGCAGAAAATTAGTAGAACTTGTTCTTCACAGTACCATGCATGCTTGCTCTTTAACAAGCATGCATGATACTGTGAGGATAGAGATGGTAAAGTTTCCGGAGTGGCAAGGAGCATCCTTGAGTTCAGGATCATCTGGATTTCATCTGTAATATCCAAGGTGACCTTTGTTGCCTGATACAGAGTCATAGGGAGATCTTTACGTTTACACTTCTGCTGACCTGAGTTCCAATTATCATTAATGACTAGTTGGGTTGTCTTTGAACTTCATGCCCTTTTCATTTTCCATAAATCTGTGATACAATAAAAAAAAATACAACCTACCTTCAGCATCTTTCAAAAAAAAAAAAAAGAAAATCTGTACCATCTCAAATGAAGTTTGCCATATGCCACAAATAATTTAGCCTTTACACTTTAAATTCTATTATTATTTCTCTAATCTTCTCATTTTTTAAATTTTTACTATATATTAAAATTTATAATTGCATATATTTATGGGTTACAAAGTGATGTTATACTTTTTTAATACAATGTCATTTAAAAAATCTTGTTCTAGTGTTTATTTTACTTTTCCATCTTCTTTTTTTTTCTTCTCTTAATAGGACTGAATAATGAAAGCAGAGTGGTTTTTAGGGCCCAGATGTTAGCTAACATGAGATCTCCTATTTCCTGTAGTCTCCCATATTTTAAATCCGACATCTCGTAGTTCTGTGTCACTCACTCAAGCAATGTCTTACTTCTTTCTGCTCAGTGTCCCTTGTTTGTTTTTTTGTTTTTTTTTTGGCAGCAGCTTGAGCTGCATTGCTCATGTACTGCAGAGATTTTAGCCAGTGTGTGCAAACTTACCAATTAGAATCTATAAAACAAGTCATTGAACAATTTTTCAGTGTGGTGTTAAATTAGAGCTAGTTTTGTGGTTTCTGCTTTTTTTCTTTTTCTTTTTCTTTTTTTTTTGAAACAGAGTCTTGCTCTGTCTCTAGGCTGGAGTGCAGTGGTCCGACCTCAGCTCAGTACAACCTCCACCTCCCCAGTTCAAGCAATTCCCCTGCCTCAGCCTCCCGAGTAGCTGGGACTATAGGTGTGTGCCACCATGCGCAGCTAATTTTTTGTATTTTGGTAGATGAGGTTTCACCATGTTGGCCAGGATAGTCTTGATCTCCTGACCTTGTGATTCACCCGCCTCGGCTTCCCAAAGTGCTGGGATTACAGGCATGAGCCACTACGCCTGGCCTTCTGCATTTTTTGTTGTTGTTGTTATCATCTACACTATTAGACTGAAAAATTTACCTTGCTGCATAACCTGTTTTGGTAATTACTGTGAGTTTTTATTTGACAATCTGGTTTTAAAATGAACATCTCTGGAAAATTATTTTATGTCTAATTTTCTTTTAGATTATATCTAAAAAGTATTAGAGAATCTTTCAAAATAGAAGCCTTATTTTGCATATCTTTTTATAAGGTTAAAAAAAGTGTGTACCATTAGAAGTTTAACGATGTATGAGTAATATTTATATCAGTTTAATCGATTTCTTAAATTTACATTTCTACAGTTTTTTTTTAAACAGAAACATCAACACCAGTAGATGTCTAAAATTAAATGGAATTAATTTTCACAATCTTGTTTCTCTGAAATATTTAAAATTTTCCTTTCCTGGTGCTTTTAAATATGCAGAAATTTTTAAACCTATTTTAAAACAACCACTTGCTTTTCTTAAACCATTGTTTTTCACATTTTTTTTTTACTGTGTATTATACTGTAAGTATTCTGTATCATTACATAACTTTAATGTTGTGATTTGTGATACATATTGAGTAGATTTAACCTAATTTTACCTATTCCTACATTGTTACATTGCTGGATATTTCATTTTTTTTTTTTTAGTAGTGACAGGGTCTTTGTCACGTAGGCCAGTGCACATTGGCACAATCATAGCTCAGTGGGCTCAAATAATCTTCCAGCCTCAGTCACCAAGTAACTGGGACCACAGATGTATACCACCACACCCAGCTATTTTATTTGTATTTGTATTTGTATGTTTTGTGGAGTTGTGGAGACGGTCTCACTGTTGCTTTATAATTTAGCTTTTATAAGAAAATAAAATTTAAATGTTGACATATAGTATTTTTATTCTTTTATATTCAGTATTATGTTTAATAAGCATAAAGTGACATCTTAATTTTAATTTGGTTATTTGGGGATACAGAACTTTTATATAGGTATTTACCATTTCTATATCAATTACCTATTCATATGTTTTGCTATTAATCTATTTTGCACTCTTTGTTGTTTTAACTGAGTATAATATTTTTTTGACTAGCACTATTAACTCTTTTTTGTCCTACTTTATGGACTGTTTTCTGAATGATATTTTTCACTTTAGTTATTATTTGCGGTACTGGTTGAACATTTTTATAGAGGTAATGTTTTGTTTCATTCATTTTACTGCTCAAAACTTAGAGAAATCATTATCAGACCAGAAACCTAATGATAATTCGTATTACTTTAGGGGAATATTCCTAGGATTTAAAAAATAACCCAATTTATTTTAATCTCACGAGGATTTTATAACTAACATTCCTAAGTGATACCCTAAGCTCTTTCTTTTCACCCAAAGTTTTCTTCACTCTGTTATTCCCCTCCCCCAAGGAAAACATTAATCTATGATGTAGAAAATACTTTAGGTCTTGAATTTGGTGAATACCTTTCCTCTATTAAAGAAACTTAACAGCTAATTCTTTAGGAAGCAGTAAAGGCTTTGTTTTTATTTGTGATTTAATATCGCCTAGATATATATGTTGTTGTTGGATTTAGTATGTCGGTTTTACTTGGAACCTGAATAATCACTCCATGTCCTCTATCGGATCTTTTGTTGGTTCTAAGGAAGAATCCTTTACTTAGAGCAGCTTTGAGGATTGGTTCTGATCTACTTCTGTTTTCTTCTTCAATAACTTTTAACTTTTACAGTGTCTGTCTTTTACATGTACCTGCTTTTCATTCTTTTCTTCATTTATTTTTTTCATATGCTGATTAAGTATGAGTTTGCTTTTTATTACAAGCTTTCTGAGGTCTTAAATATATAATATATTTTTTTTTTCTGAATGGTTTTCCTTTTCTCACTGTATACTTGGCAGTGTCAGTATCAGGATGTGAGATGTTTTGAGAGAGACTAAAATAAAATATAAATGTAGATATTTTAAAACTTTAAAACAGACATAAGAAAAGGGAAACAGACCTCTTCAGAATATCAGACACAAAGTGACTCCTGGGACTGGTTTTCTTTTTTAAGTCCCTATATACGGTTCTATCAGTGTTAAAGTGACTCATATTTATACATTGAAAATATCTTAATTTCTCTCTGTTCTTGAAGGATAGTGGGTACGCAATTATAAGTTAATACATATTTTGTCACAGTAACTTGAAGATACTCAATCAAAGATGTATGGCTTTTATTGTTGCTACTGGTAATTATGTTGTCAGTCTAATTGTTCTTTTCTGTTAGTACACATTACGCTTCTTTCCTCTGGGAATTCGAATTCTTGTTGTTTCTTAGGCCTAAAAACCTTTCTTCCTTTATTTTTTGCTATATTGTTTATTCTCCAGTAGTCTCTTAGTTTTTTGTTTTTCTTTTTTTGAATTCTATTTAAATATATTACACCTTCTTATTCTATTCTCTATGTCTCTTAACCTCTACTCATATATTGCATGCACATGCTTTCTCTTTCCTGTATTACGGATGATTTCTCTATGTCCATTTTCCAGTTTATTTCCTTTCTCTTTACTTGTAATTAATTTGTTTATTATTTTATTCACTGAGTTTTAAACTTTAATGTTTATATTTCTTATTTTGGTATTTTTATTTTTATCAAAGACTTTTTGTCATTCCTTATAGTTATTCTGTATTCCATATCAGATAAGTCTAATTAATGTCTGAAGTCTTTAAAGGTCCAATTTTTAAAATTTTTTATTATTATTTAACAGATTTCCAGTTTACTTGGTCAACTTTCATTATTAACCAATATTTGATTTTATTCTATAAGAATTCTGAAACCTGAATTGAGAGTGTTTTCTTCAAGAGTGGTTTTGTATTTGCATCTTGCAGTTGCCAGAAAAAAAAAATAGCTTCATCTCTCAGCATGAGGTTTACTTGTTGCAGACCCAATGTAGACATGGCTGGATTTGCAGATTGTTATAGGTGACTATTAATAGTGCTACTTATGGGTATGATTATTATTAATTATTGGGGGTTATTTGTGCTAGCACATTAGATCTTTACCAGGCCACATTTCACTAAGACTATAGTCCTTTAGGCTTACTCTTAGAAATGTTAGTCTCTCTCCTACTTAATAAAGGCCAAAGTCTTAATTGAAACTTTTGTGCTGGTGGTGCTTTTTGCCAGCAGGGCAACCCCAGCTTATTCATTTTGTGAAAGCTTATTGTCTGATTTCATGTCATATCTCTTCACATTTTTCTTTTTCTTTTGACCATTGAGGACCTGTTTCTTAAGAATTCTGCAAGACATTAAAATGTACTGATTTATCTGATGTTAAGACATACTATCAGAAATTCTGGAAATACGGCAAAGGTTGGTTGATTGTCCTGTCAGTGACATACTGGGGCTTCATGTAACAGGACAACCTACTTTATTATTTAAGTTTTTAGGGGAATGTACTTTGGCAGGGCCGTGACTCTGAAGTTCCATATTATTCTGTAGGTCCCTCTATAATATAGATGTAAATGATTCTTATACAGTAGAAAAGAAGTCCTGAGTTATGGTAAGCGTTTATCATGTAAGATATTAAGTAGTTTTGTAGCTAATGTAATGGTCTAATTGCATTTTTTTTTTCAAATTCTATATTCAGTTCCTCAAATGTTCTTTACTCTCATTGATGCTATAAATATATCATTGACGTGTTAATTCTAAATTTGTGTGAGAGTAAATATTTTTAACTTTTTAGAAGTATCCTTTCAGATCATGAGAAGCTGGATTGCATTTTGATAGCTTTTTAAAGTATCTTGCACAACATAAGCAGAAGTAATTACTGAAGTAAAAATAATACTATTTTATTTTTTATTGAATTCTAAGTGATAATAGGGACTAGCTGAATCACCGGAACATAGATTACGTTCAGTATTCAATATTTATAGAATGAATGAATACATAACTAATTTAATCTGTTATACCTTTAATTTTGTTTTGTCCTGTTCTTTAGAATTATGGCACTCTCATGAATGAATTCTTCTCTTATAGAGAATTTTAACACATCTAATTATTTTAAACATCATTTTTTGTAAATAATTATAGCAGAAACTTTTATTCTAAACTATGTATTTTTTATGTTATATATAAGATAAACTATTTTTATTGAATTTTAAGTTCTGGAGTACATGTGCAGATCATGCAGGATTGTTACATAGATATACTCATGCCACAGTGGTTTGCTGCATCCATCCCCCCATCATCTACATTAGGTATTTCTCCTAATGTTATTCCTCCCCCATCCCCCCCAGTCCCTACTATCCCTCCCCTAGCCCCCCACTTCCCAACAGGCTCCTGTGTGTGTATTCCCCTCCCTGTGTCCATGTGTTCTCATTGTTCAATACCCACTTATGAGTGAGAGCATGCAGTGTTTGGTTTTTTTGTTCTTGTGTCAGTTTGCTGAGAATGATAGTTTCCGGCTTCATCCATGTCCCTGCAAAGGACATGAACTCATCCTTTTATACAGCTGTATAGTATTCCATGGTCTATATGTGCCACATTTTCTTTTCCAGTCTATCACTGATGGGCATTCTTAGTTGGTTTAACTTTATTTCCTTCATTAGTAGAGCTGTATGAATAGATATCATAGAAAAGAATTGTTCCTCATTCTAACATGCATCCATAGATAGTCCTTTCATATAACCAATCTCTGCCACTTGTTCACTTGTTCGGTAATAATTACGTACCTTTGCTCTCAACTTTTTTGTTTAAATTTTATTTTACAGAATTCATTTGTGAGCTTGTGGCACTCATCTTTTTTATTTTCTTGTAATTTGATGTATCTGATGTTAGCAATGTATATACATCTTTAAACAAATGTAAATGACTCAAGAACAAAACTGGATTTTATAAAATCAGAAGGCATGTGATTTCTACAGCCTTCACATTCTTTTGGCCTCACAAAATATCATGCTCTTATTATTATTTATTTTTGACTTCTGTTCAAATGTCACGCACTCCCCAATGATAAGGAAGTGAAGTTTTTTTTTTTTATTAAGTGATTGCCTTTGAGAAGTTGGTCATAAGTAGGCATAATTCGCTCTACATGCTAGCAGATGGCTGTTAATAAAGGTTGTTAGGGAGGGCCCCAGAGCTCTCCAGATTCTCAGACAGAATCACGTTGGTGTGAACAAGTCATTTCCCAAATTGCAAAGTCTAACAGAAATCACTGCCTGCCCCATCTCCAGATTCCACAGGAGACATTTTCTTAGAAAATACAGGGACCTTTATGAAGATGCCCATTGGTCCGTTCTTGAGGCTTTTGGATTCTCCTGGATATTAATTATCTTTAGCTTAAATCTGGATAAGTGCTTAGCAGGTAGCAAATATTTTAAGTATCTATAATTTTGATTCTTGTTTTAATAGGTTACAGGAATTTAAATAGAAAAAACATATATGTCTCTATTACAATTTACTTATTTGGGACTCATCGTTATAGCTTAGAGAATTTGTTTGAATCATCTTGATGTGCTACTCACAGTATCTGTCTCTCCTGCTATTGCATAATCTAAAATTTAATTTTTAAGCTTTTGTTCAAATTATTTAAAAAACATTATAGTAGGGTTAAGTGTTGTGGTATGCTGTTAGAGGAGTGTCTTCAGTTACAATCTATACTCTGTGCATGCAGTTTATTCATCCACCCTGAAACTCATGTGGGAGGAAGAGCCTCATCTATTGGCCACTGGTTTGGGACATAAATTCTCTACTATTGAACACTACCTCATCCTTATAAGAGGAGGTTTCCCAGTTGGAACTATAAGTACTGAGAGATCAAACAACATTCACTTCTGCTTTTAGTTTTAACTTGATATCAGTTTTGTTTATACTATGGCTACTTGATGGAGTATTGTTGTGCATTTTTGACTTTATGTAATGCCTCATTCAAATGAGTAGCTCTGGGTATACACTTAGTTGGTATCCCACTATCAGGCAGGCATTCAATTTATGGCAGGGCTAAATAACATATGTAAATTTTTATTTTCTATAGAGAATAATTTTACTTGACAAGAAAGGTATGACTTTGTTCTAAATCCAGGGTCCCTCCTTTGTGAGTTTCCAATTGGAATAGGCTACAGACTCCATCTGATATTCTGACCAACTCCAAGTGCATTGGATGTTACTGATCATGAAATCCAAAGGACAGAGCTTTTTGTTTCCCAACTTAGACCAGCTGGAGATCTTTATATACTACTCTGGTCTCTTCTCAAAGTGTACAGCCTTATGATTTACTTGAAATATGCTTCCAAGTAGTAAACCAAATGGTAATATGTTGCCTCCAGTATTCACAAAGGCTTATCAAGCATTGTATCTTTTTTCTTAGTGATAGTAAATACGTACTAAAGCAACTTATTTTTCACTTTAGAGGGAGTATTCCAACATGCATTAGACCTATAAACTTCTGAAGAATTCCAGGGCTCTACCTAACAAGTGTTAAGGGCAGTGTTGATCCTTCCAGGAAAGTAACTGCTTCTGGAACAACAGCCCTGTGTAATTGGAAACACTACCTAATTAACTTTACAATAATTCATGGCTCTTCTCCAAGTTCCTCCTATCTCCTGCACAGTTAATAGAGAAAAATTAATTGGGAAAGTGATAAGAATTTCTACCCATTCATATTTCAAAAATAATGTGGCACTGAGCTTTGTCAGTCCTGTAGGTAAACATTTAGGTTAAAATACCTTTGGGAATTCTAAATTTATAGGAATAACTCCCTAAACCACTGGGCAACCAAGGTAGCTGCTACTTCTACTGTGATAAAAGGAAACTGAGTAATTAGGTAGCTGAGTAATTAGATAGCTCTGAACCACCTGTGGGATGAGCCAGAACTCTGACACCTCAGCTGCTATCTGTACCAACTAAATTCATACCTTGTACCTACTTCTTTTCCTTGGTAACGCATTTCTAAATCAATGTCTCAAATGAGTACTTTTGATTGACAGAACTCACATTTGAAATCCTAACTGCAGAGGAATCTGAGAAGAATTACTTCTAGTTCTCCAGTTTCTGAAATACAGGAAGATGTGATAGAAAAACACTATCATGTGTGTTGAGTGTGTCCTCCTGTGGTTTGGACCACAGTAGCTTCACATATAATACTGTTGTTAGTCTTGATTTCCATGTCAGACTTTCAAAAAAATTCCACTGTATTTACAAAAGGGCAAGTCTCAATTAAAATGTAAGGAAAATAGATATTATTTTAATAATATTCATATAATTTTAAACCACATGAATGGTTTTATGGTCTTTGTATGGACTTCAGTCATGTTGGGAAGAAAGTTTATAACTATACTACAGAAGAGCTCTTTATGATGAAATTCTCTTCTCAGCATTGTTCTCCAATAGGATTCTATTAAATCTAGAAAAATATATTTTATTTATAGTATTTAACTTTTCAGGGCGAACTAAATTCATGTTATATAGTCACGAATGCTTTTATACTGTCATCCTAAATTATAACATTTCATTTGTTGAGCACTTACTAGGTGCCTGTCACTATGGTAAGGATTTTTACTATCTAACTTAGTAGACATTTCTCTTCAACTCTATAATCCAGGGGTCACCAGACACCAGGCCACACAGCAGGAAGTGAGCAGCAGGGGAGCTAGTGCTACCTCTTGAGCTTTGCCTCCTATCAGATCAGTTGTGGCATTAGATTCTCATGGGAGTGCAAACTCTATTGTGAACTGTGCATCTGAGGGATCTAGGTTGCACACTGCTTATGAGAATCTTTTGCCTGATGATCTGAGGTAGAACAGTTTCATCTCAAAACAATCCACCCTGACCCCCTTTCATGGAAAAATTTTTTTCCACAAAACTGGTCCCTGATGCCAAAAAGGTTAAGGAGTGCTGCTATTATCCATTCACTTTCATATTGTCGTTGGTTAACTTTCAGAATTAATGCGTATTGTTAAAATATCAATTTGAGAGTTATCTACCTGTAAGTGTTCATCCTGAAGGACACAGATGTGACATTTCCTAGTTTCACATGGCATTATTTATTTCTAATTGAAAGTAATGTCTCCTCAGTATGATTTTTAAGCTAGTAAAAAGCAATGATAAAGTATATAACTGTTTCTGTGTTTTGACATCCTCCTTAGAGATTTTCTCCCAGCTACTTAAAGAAAGAATAGATTTAATAAAACTGCAGCTATGATTTATACACACCTTAATATGATTAATAATCAAATGGCCTTTCTCCTAATAACTATGTGGTTTATTGTTTCCCACTGTTCTTTTAAATTTATTAAATGGTAAGTAATTTTGTTGGCTTTAGATGAAAATTCAGTGTCTTCCACATTTTTCTCATCACTCTGAAGCTCCTTTCTTTTGACTTGTGGCAAATAGTGAAGTTCCTTCCACTTGTCCCTCTCCAGTATGGAGGTGGGTCTCATCGAGGGCCAACAGCTCTTCCCAAAGACATCTTCAGCCTTCTCCTCTCACCGTTTTGTTTGTGTCTGTCTGTCTGTCTGTCTGTCAGTCTATCTACCTAAAAACTAAGAGCTTAAGTATCTTGGTTTATCATCTCCTTTATTCATTCTGTATATAGCCTATTACCTAAACTATTATCTTTTGCTACTTCAACTAAAACTTCCATTTTGGCCCCCTTTTCACGTTTCAAAATATTAACTGCTACAGAAAATCTTAGGGCCTATAATACTGCTTGAGACTGACCTATATTTTATGTATATTGTGTGAGAATTACGATGATACTTTTTATACTCCTCACAGCATTTAGCTCAGTAGTAAGGTCTTAGAAAATACATATTGATTTTACTTGATGGAATATAGAAACTTACTCATTTTTGTCTTTAGTTTCAGGTGCAGCATTATGTCTCTCAGAGTCTGGTAACCCTGGGAAATTGCAGCTTGTTGAGAAAATCTATTATATCTCTGCTTCTGTCAGAAGTTAATGGCTTTGCTGAGGATCTGGGAGCCATCAGTCAGGTACATATAACTTGAAATTGTAGCTCTCATTTGTAGTTAATGTAAATATAGGTTTTTCTTTTCCTTTCCCTTCTTCTTTCCTCTTCTTGCCAGGCTGATATTTTAGTTACTACTTTATGTTTAATATATTTGTGTAATATTACTGCTTACCAAAATTACAGAAAGATATTTTCATAAAGGATTTTGAAAGTAAAACTACTTTATAATCCTTTCTTGCATATATGTGCCAAAGATGCCATTGGTGACTGCAAAAGAGTGCTTAGATTAATGAGTTTAAATCCCTCCAGGCAGGCAGCATGTTTCTAAAGCAAAGTGAGAGAAAAGTGAACTGGAGAGGATTCTGAATGGAGAGTAGTCCCTAACCAGTATTTCTCATTCCTCATTGCTAATGAAAATCATCTGGCTAACTTTTAAGTACCTGCTGCCAAGTCATATGCCAATCCTATTACATAGGGTTCTCTGAATTTGGAATTCTGGTATTGGTATTGTTAGAGACCTTCAGGTGATTTCAATATGCAGCCAAACTTGAAGACCAGTGCTCTAAGCCCTTTTATCTGTGCAAAGTCTTCTATGTCACTGGTGACAAATGTGTAGAAGCAACATAAGTCATTCCCATATTTTAATGTTGACGTTGGTTTATTACATGATAGCTACTTTAATATTCTTTTCATTTCTGTAGTCAAAAGGCACAATTAAAAGAAATTAGAGATAGAAATGTCTTGGTAAAGAGAAAGAACTTTGATAAAAAATTGTATATGTGTATAATTTAAATGGCTTTTAACAAAGTACTGACATCTAATGATGTAGTCTAAAATTATACAATCTAATTGAATTTGATGTCTGACATGGTATATCATCTAGTCAGCAAATTTTCAACTGACTAATGAATGATAAACTCTCTTAAGAGCTCTATTAGATTCTTTTTAAAGTTATTTTCACTTATGTCAAGGAGAAAAAAGTAAGTTATATTGAGTAATTGAAAAAGAGGAAAGTGTTAAAATGTGTAGTGCTTTTCGTAGGAGTTCCAAGATCAAGGAACTGACCATATAGTAGGTTGCAAGAAAGAATTTATGGAAAAGGAAGTACTTGAAAAATGCATTTGAACTGAAGAAACAGAGGATAACTGAATGTAGAGCCATTAGGATGTTATTTAACAAGAGATGCCAAAGATTTTGAGGAAACAAGGTGAAGTCTTAGCATTTAACAGTAGGAAGCAACGTACAAAGTGAGTTTGATTGAATTAGATTGTTTGGATATCAGTAAGTGCAGAGAAAATTATGTATATATTCTTATTTAATTTTCACAATAGCTCTGTGAAGCAGTTATAATTTTCACCTGCTTTATGGATAAGCATACAAAACGTTAGAGTGGTGAAGTAGTTGACTAAGACTGCGGAAAGAGCATGTGCTAAAGCTATCTATAATTCAAACCCAGATATTCTGACAGCTAAGATACTTCAAAATAAGAAAAATAGTCACACAACAACAATAACTAGTGTTTGCCAGGTTTATATTAATTCTGCTTGCTTGTATTTTGCTAAAGAGTTGTGCATTGGTGAAAGAGTGTCTTTAATGATTGGTGCCAGGAAAACTAGATATCCATATGCAAAAGAACAAAACTATATCTTAATTTTTTACCATATACACAAATCAACTTAAAATAGATCAAAGTCTTAAATGTAACATCTGAAACTTTGCAACTACTAGAAGAAAGCATTTGGGAAATGCTATAGGACGTTGGCCTGGACAAAGATTTTTTTGGGTAAGACCTTAAAAGCACAAGCAATAAAAGCAAAAATAGACAAATGAGAATATATCAAGGTAAAACACTTCTGCATAGCAAAGGAAACAGTTAACAAAGTGAAGAGACAACCCACAAAATGGAAGAAAATATTTGCAAACCAGCCATCTGACAAAGGATTATCAGAATATATAAAGAACTCAACATATAAATGGGTAGCAGGCATATGAAAAAAAAGCTTAACAGTACTAATCATCAGGGAAATGCAAAAACCACAATGAGATATCATCTCACTACAACTAGAATTAAAAAGACAACAAGTAACAAATGTTAGTGAAGACTTGGAGAAAGGAGAATGCTTATAGACTGTTGGTGGGAATGTAAAGTAGCATAGCCATTATGGAAAACAGTGTGGACATTCCTCAAAAATCTAGAAATAGAACTACTATATGATCCAAGAATCCTACTGCTGGCTATATATACAAAAGAAAGGAACGAGATACTGGCACTCACATGCTCACAGTAGCCAAGTGTCCCATCAACGAATGAATAAAGGGAATGTGGTATATGTATAGAATAGAATATTATTATGCCATAAAAAAGAATGAAATCCCATCATTTGCAGTAGCAATTATGTTAGGTGAAATAGGCCAGGCATAGAAAAACAAATACTGTATGTTCTCACTCCTATGTGGTGGGAACTAAAGACATGGATCCTATTGAGGTGGAGAGTAGAATGGTTTTACCAGAGGCAGGGAACAGAAGAGAAGTTGGTTAATGAGTATGAAAATACGGTTAGACAGAAGAAATAAGTTCGAGTATTCAATAGCACAGTTAGTGAATTTTAGACATACTTAATTATAACTAAATACAATTATAGAAATTTTAATTAATAACTTTTAAAATATTTTTAAATAGCTAGAAGGGAAAAATTGTAATGTTTCCAACATAAAGAAAAGATAAATGTTTGCGGTGATAGATATACCAATAACCTTGATAATTCCACATTGTATACATGTATGAAAATATCCCATGTACCTCCAAAATATGTACAACTCTGATATATCAATTAAAAATTCATCAAAATGTGCACTTAAATTCTGTGCATTCTATTATGTGTAAACTGTACCTCAACTAAAATATAGTTGTTTAAATCTTAACGTATTTTTGAACCTAAAGTAAATATAATTTTTCTGTGTTTTTATACTTAGTGTTTTAGCTCACTTTAAAGACTTTCTTTGTCAATATAATGAATGCTAAGATGTTACCAAGAACTGTCTGAAGAATGGTTTTAGTTTTTAATGATACAAACTTTTCTAAATAGTCACTAATTCAAAAAATGATTATGTGTATATATATATATGCACATCATATTGTACTCTATATAAGTGGGATTGAATTTCTAAGGTATTTGATGGCAGAAGATAGATCTGTTTAATAAATATTAATGGAGGATTCAATAATAATTATTATCATAAATATTTACTGAGAAGCCTTATGTGTCAAACACTATTCCAAACATTTCGTAGTCCTCCAAATATTTTGCGTATATTTTTGTTTACTGATTAATTTTAATTTTAAGTTATGTCATTTAATTCTCTTAACTACACCAGTAATTTGTCTCATTCCCGTCTTATGAAAAAGAGCAATTAGGATTAGAGAGTTTAAGTAGCCTGCCCACAGTCATAGGAAGTACAGCACCAGTTTGTTGAACCCTGGAAGTCTGACTCTAGAATCTGGAAGATGAAGCATGGAATAATTTCTGTTACTGACTAACCATGTCATTATTTGTATTTCACTAACACCATTTTATATTAGTCTCATGCAACTGGTATGTGTGCTGTCTCACCTACTTTTTAGCAGAGAAAGTAAAGTAGATATTTCTTTGAAATTTAATACATTTTTTGTATTTTTTGTATATATTCTACTGTGACCATTGAATCCGATTTTTGAAAGGTGGTTTTGTCTCCTCTTATCCTAGTATCCTTTCTCTAGCTGTGTCTATTTGAATGTAGTTTTTTTGGGTCTTGTCGAAATTATTTATGCAATGCTGAGGATAAAAGTTTCCTAATATCTTGTTAAACATGTATTTTGGATTTTCCCCTTTGTTGTCTTTTCTTTATCAATAGGTTAATATTAAGATGTATCTGCCATTTTTTTGTAGAGACAGCATTTTCTCATCACAATTACTGTATATTCACCGTCTTATGACAGAATCACCATAGTTTTTTGTTTATTTTAACAATAACATAATAAAAGTGGCTTCTGTATGATATCATAGACCAGTGACATATTTGATTTTCTAAGGGCCTATATTGTTTATGGTTATTCAAAAATGAGAACAAAAGTCAAGATATTGACTTGAATTATCAGGCTTTATACCGTTGGGACATTGTGTTGGAAAGTTTCATGAGAAGCTGTTTTTCTGGAAAGAGTTTTTCCCTCTTTTCAAATAGAAACCAAGTAGCTGTTATCTAACAAGAGCAGTCAGTAAACAGCTACAGAGTATCCATGGGGTGAATATTTATGTAAAAAACAATAATCATGGTTTTAGTAAGATTTTAAAATTTTTATATGAAGTTTTTAATAGCTTATATGTTTCTCTAGATACCTAGATGTGATGTGATTTTCACAGAATCAACTTTCTGATCAGCTATTACTAGAAGTTTTTGCTACTGAAAGCTGTCTTATCAATATATATTATCTCTTAATATTTAACAAAGTACTGTGTTTTATTTATTCTAGAAAGGTGACATTGAAAAAGAAGTGTACATGTTCAGTTTACATATGTGGATTTTTTTGTATTTATTTTATTTTATTTTCCTTTAAGTTCTGGGATACATGTGCTGAACATGCACATGTATCAAACATGCAGGTTTGCCATGGTGGTTTGCTGCACCTATCAACCCTTCATCTAGGTTTTAAGCCCTCATGCATTAGTAGTAGTTCTAACATTCCCTTTTTCCTCCACCCCCTGACAGATCCCGGTGTGTGATGTTACCCTCCCTGTGTCCATATGTTCTTGTTGTTCAACTCCCACTTATGCATGAGAACATGTGGTGTTTGGTTTTCTGTTCCTGTGTTAGTTTGCTGAGAATAATATTTTCCAGCTTCATCCATGTCCCTGCAAAGGTCATGAATTAGTTCGTTTTTATGACTGTGTAGTATTCCATGGTGTATATATGCCACATTTTATTTATCCAGTCTATCATTGATGGGCATTTGGGTGGATGTTTTAAAGAATACCAACTCAACTCCAACTTGGATGCCATTAAAGTAAAACAAAACCAAAAAATAATTTAACTCCACCCCATTCACAAATGATGTGTTGCTTTCCAAGTAAAATCAAATTTGTCTTCAAGGCCCTGGCTGAAGTGGAGCATCCCTGGATCATTTGCTAGGAAGGTAGAATAGAACTTACCAGTTGTCTTGAGGTCAGGTTAAGCAGGAAGGTAGCAAAAATAGCATTTTGTAAAGAAACTGAGATCAGTAGAAAGACAGATGGTTTCTGTGGTGTATCACATAAACTCAGATAGGTATTGCGAGAGAGAATCTTGAAACAAGGGAGACATTAGACAATGGAGAGGTTCAGTGTGGGGGGTCCAGGCCAGGCTCTGACAAAATAGCTGCCAACACTTGTGAACCAACACTCATGACTGGATTGTCAAATTGGATCCCATGAATCATAGTGATCTTCTTCAATATCAGCTTTATTAATAATTTCAAAGATATAGAGAATCAAAGGGCACAGATGAAGCAGAAAGAGATGTGTAACATCCTCTGTGGTTCCCTGGGTCCTTGTTTTGCATATAAGACATGTCTTTCAGACTTAGAATACTAAATGAGATCCCCAAGTGAGATTTTGTAGGGTTTCCCAAACAGAAGGAGCTGTAAGTTTTTAATCATATCTTTTATAATCTAGAAAATATTACAGATTATGTAACCATCTTTGAGAAACTATGTCTCATAGATTCTAAGTTTGTTTGGTATAAGTAATTCTTTACTCAGGAGCTTTCTGCTAAGAACATTAAATAGATAAGGTTTCATTCTACTAGCAACTACCAGGAGGTCCATTTAACAAGAAAGTAGGCTGGGTCTTCAGATTTCTTTTGTTTCTCCTGGGCCCATATGTCCAGTAAGTACCAGCAGCTGCTTCATCTTCCTTCTTCTAACTTGCTATCAAGTTCCTGGGGCCTCAATATGCAAAGAGAGTTGTTTACGGAACATTTCTTTCTTTCTGTGGAACCTTTAGAAATAAAATGTTTTTATGAAGATATTTTAGTTGTTGACATGGTAAATAAGATTAAGAAGTTTCTGTTAAAAATCTTTAAAATTTATAATAAGTCAAAGATTAGTATAGTTTTCTCCAATTGCTTTTTAGTTCATTTTATATTATATTTAAATTATATATAATATATACTTTTATGTATAATATGTATGATATATAATATATAATTATGTATAAATATGTATTATATACTTATAAATTATATATAATATATACATTAATATATGTAATGATATATAAATAATATATGAGATACTTTTATATATAATATAATTTTATAATATAAATTTTATAATATAAATAATATACTTTTATAATATAAATTTATGATTTTATAATTATAATTTTATATTATATATCAAATGAACTAGAAACCAATTAGAAATAGAGAAAAGTGGGCTTAAGGATATGAAAAAGGTAGTTTAATAGAAGAGAAAAGTCTGGGGGCGGTGGTTCACACCTGTAATCATAGCACTTTGGAAGGGTAAGGCACCTGACGTCAGGAGTTCGAGACCAGCCTGACCAACGTAGAGAAAGCCTGTCTCTACTAAAAATACAAAGTTAGCCAGGTGTGGTGGCACATGCCTGTAATCCCAGCTACTCTGGAGGCTGAGGCAGGAGAATTGCTTGAACCTGGGAGGCAGAGGTTGTGGTGAGCTGAGATTGCTCCATTGCACTACAGCCTGGGCAACAAGAGTGAAACTCAGTCTCAAGGGGGGGTAAAAAAAAAAAGAGTATAAAAACTCCCCAAAAAAAGAAAAAAGGAAACGATGGGGAGAAACCCAAAAGGCTAGTTAACATGAGTGATGCTCAACCTCATGGTACCAGGAAAATGTAAATTACAAAAACAACAAAATATTTCATACTTATTATATTGACATAATATCTTTTTAAAAATTAACTTGACAGCACTACCAGATACTATGATTATATGGGGAAATATAATTTATCACCTGGCAAATTAAAGATGCATATCCTGTATAATATAGCAAGTTCACTGTACCAAGGAGATCTGTACAAGGATGTTCATTTCAGCATGTTTATAATAGCTTAAATTTGGATATAACATAAATTTCTATTTCAAAATATGGCTTGATGTGGTATATGTAAAACGAGTATTTTATAATAGTTAAAATGAATAAATTATTTCTGTATTAACATTCATAGATTTTGAAAAATTAATGTTGATCTAAAAGGAAGGGTGAAGTATCTGAGAAGGAGAGATACCCAAATGCACCATGTTTTACAAATTATAAATGGAAGATAATTTTTACAAATTATAAATACAAAACAAATTCTAAAAACAAACCACATGACACTTTCACTGTATATATAGTTTTAAAAATTTATTTTAAAAATACGGAATCTGTAATGTTTTCAATTATGAATTGCATGTTCTCGAGATGCATATTTTTTGCATTGTAAATATTTTTATGTAGGAAATAAAACATGTCTTTAGGTGTTAGATGTGTATTGATTTAAAATGAAACCTCAATTTTTAAGTGATTTTTCACAGAAATGTTTTTTCTCCTTAGATGCAGTCATACCTCTATCTAATCAGCATATTTTTGGGTGCAGTAGTCAAGCTGTTAAAAATTGAATAATGCTTTTGGAATATTGATAAGCACTGGTGAAATCTGAATTTAGAGTATTATATGCATACTTATATAAATATGTCAGAGACCTAATGTTTACAAAGTAGATTAAAACTCTACATTAAAATAGATTTTAAAATTTGTAAGAAAAGCATATTAACAGGAGAAATCTCAAAGGTTCTGCAGTCTACATCAAGAAGCATTTTTACTTTTCTGTCTGCTTTCCTTGTAAAGTAAAATAAAAGTTAAGCAACTCATTAATACAAATAGAACATACAATTTAATGATTCTGAATCTGGAATGACTTTATACATTTACTTCTCTAAAAGAAACTAATTTTCTATATCAAGGCAAAATGTAGCAACAAAATAAGCATTTTTAATAAGATAAAAGTAATCATAGGTCAGAGCATGAAACAGATGACCTATTTCAATTGAGACAGGAACCATATTCTTTTCTGAAATTATGTATGTCTTGATCCTATCTAAGATTTAGGAAGCCTGGCTCAGTCAGCAGTCTGTCAGAGAGAATAGAATTAGAATTCGCATCAAATTGTGCTCAGGTAGACAAAATAGAGATTAGGGGCCCTGGGCATGAACTTTTTTTATTTAATTTTGTTTTGTTTAACTAGAACTTAAGAGAAATTCTGGATAATGAGCCCTGTTTTATCAGATTTGTGCAGTTTTCTTCCATACTGGTGTTTGTAATTCGAATAACTATTAGGTGTAAATAAAACAAGGCTGAACAGTCCCCCAAAATACCCTACTGGCATACAAATTTCCACATAACTGGATGCCTTTTTGAAACTGCTACTTATTAAGAAAAACTTCCATTTCTGAGCTCAGCTGTCAACAAAGGTAAAAGTTAGCTAGGGTATTTTCCACTTACAGGCTAGAACATTTTAAGAGAATCTCCAAGGATAAACTAAATCAAATGGTAAAGAGCATGAACTTTGGAATCAGATGTCTAGTTAAATTTTAGTGTGACCTTTGAAGTAGTCTTGTCAATGAATCAAACCTAAAGGTTCTACAATGAATTGCAGCTTTCAGGGAAAACAAATAGAAGAACATGTTAAATTAACCACGAGGATGCAACAAAAACCTAGTTGGTGCAGGAAAAACAACTCATTTTCCTCAACAAATAAACTACATATTTAAATGAAAATTAATAATCATTTTAAGCCTCAATTTATCTCTTCTTAAAATGTTGACAACAGTGCCACCCATCTCATACAGTTTTTGTGGCTCTCATGAGGTAATCCACATTTGCATTTAGCAAACTTGTCATAAGTGCCCAATTGCTGTTAGCTGAAATTATTATTATTCAACAGTATATAAAGCTTAAAATATAAAACCCCACTAATATTAATACACATTTATAAAAAATATGTTATTAGAGCCATCTTCAGGAACAAGTGTTCAGGTATTATATTTAACAATAGATGGTTTTTGAACCATCTTCTGTGGAAAACAGGTCTGGGTAACCACAAAGATTTTTTTTTTTTACTGTAGTTTTGTAACGTTATGATGTCCATTATCCTCTCAACATAAATATTGGACAAATATTTAAGAAATACTTTGGAGAGGTACCAGATTAGTCTGGTTGTAATTTCTGAATTTTGTGTGTTACCATGGCACTGAGCATCTGAAGGAGATTGAAAGATTTGTTATGGGAGGCCAGAAAATAAAGATTGTTTGATTTATAATTTTGCATTAACATAATAAATAGCACTTTAAACTCTTTAAATTCAAAATCTAAAATGTGATTTAGTATACCAGATGAGATATAATAAAGCCACTACAGTCTATCATTCTTATTGATTAAAACTAAAATAATTTGAAAATAAATATAAAAATCAACTACCTGAGAACTCTGAAATGTAAAAAAGTAGCATGTGAGTTGTTAAAGAAGTCAAAACAAAGAAAAAAAACCCAACAGAATATGTTGATCATTTTTTCATTTTTTTTTTTAAATGTCCAAGCTTTGATTCAAGAGCAGCCCTAGTCAAGGAACTCTGTTGTACTAAGAGCAGCAAAATCTTTAACAGAAACAACTTTTCCGCAATAGGACTGGTAATGGGGACTTTATGGGCTGGAGAGTTTGGAAGGAATCCTTGAGACTTCTGTTTCTCTTTTTGTATTTTTAAAATCTGGTTCCTGCAGTGGGTATTGTAATGGTTATGTAGTTGTGTATGAGTAGCATGAATGGTGAAAACACTGAGAAAAACTCAGTCTCTCTGGCAAGAAAAAGTAGATAAAGAGACTTCTGGGAACAGAAGAGGGTGGAGGTGAATTAAGGTGAATCTTCCTACAGAGAATTAATTTATCCTTCTCCAGCTCACTGCTGTCTCTGAACAATTGTTTGGACAGGAGAGAGTTGGAGAAGGGCATCCTTAATTCTCTGTAGGAAGGATATAATTTCCAGACTCACCCCTGACATGTGTGAGACAAAATCCAAACAACATAGCAGAGACTTTGATAACTGAATTATGATGTAAAGCACTGACCCAGGCAAACTCCCAAGTGGTACACATAATGGGAAAAACCCAAACTTCAGAGAAAAGACATTGAAAACTGACAGTGAAATTACCACTAATAGAAGGCAAGGCAGAATTTGTACTCTAAACCTAATGATTTTGGTTGTGGGTGTGCCACCTGCTTTTGCAAATAAAGTTTTATAGGAATACAGGTTTTCTGTAGCTGCTTTTACACTACAAAAAAGAAAATCAATATTCTATAAAAACAAAAAAATGTAGTACTTACAATATAATGCTTAACATTTCTAGGGTACAGTAAAAAACTACTCAATATACACAATTAAAAAGAATCAGAAAAATATTGACCCAGTTCTCAAGGCAAATGACAATCATCAGAGGCAATCCTTGAGGTAACTCAGATGTTGAAATTACCAAAGACTTTAATGCAAAGACTTTTATGCTCATATATATATACATATATATGTACCTATATATACATATGTGCATAATTTTAACATATACATGTCTTTAAAAGTAAACATTAGAACTGAAAAATATACTATCTGAAATAAAATATTCCCTGGATGAGCCCATTAGCAGAATAGACATAACAAAGGAGTCGGTGTACATGAAGACACGCCAGTTGAAATGATCTAATCTTAAGAGAATAATTATACTGCAAAAAATTGAACAGAGTCTCAGGAATCTGTGAAACAGCATCAAAAGGTACAGCATATACACTACTGTGGTCCCTAAAGGAAAAGGGAAAGAAATTTGTGACAAAACTATATTTGAAATAATGGCCAAAAGCTTTACAAATTTGCAGAAAACCATAAATGTATTAATTTTCAATGAGCCATAAACATAATGAACTCAAAGAAAACCTCACCCAGACATACCATAAAAAACTTCTTGAAAAATTAAAGATAATTCTCTTTTTATACTTAATTTTTTAAAATTTTAATGATTTTTAAATTGTATTTTATTTTAGATTCATGGGGTATATGTGCTTGTTTGTCACATGCATATAGTGCATACTGATGGTGATTGGACCTCTGGTGTACCCATTACCCAAAAAATGAACATTGTAATTACCCATCTGTTTCATTTTATAGATGCCAGAGGAAAATGGCACATTATATTCAGGGTAACAAAATTGCCAATGACTACACTTTTCACATCAGAAACCACGGTGGCTCCAAGGTTGTGGAACAACATCAAGTTGCTAAAAGCAATTAACTGTCAACCTAGAATTCTACATCTAGTAAAAATATCCTTCGGAATAGTAAACTGTTCTTCAGATGTAGGAAAATTAACATAATTCATTGTCAGTAGACCTGTGAAAGAAATGCTAAAAGGAGTGCTTTAGACTATAGGGAGTTGTGATATAACAGAGAAACTTGTCATTTCAGGAATGAAGGCAGAGCAAAAGTAATGTTTGAGAGGGTAAATATAAGAGGCCATGTTGCTTTTATTGTATTCTTTAAAAACATATATGCTGATGAAGCAAAGCTTAAACATTACTTGCTGTATGTGGATGCAATGTATATGATAACTGAAATATGAAGTTATCAGGATATCAAGAATTTTCGGTTGTATGGCTTCCAGTTGAAATGGAAAATGTTAACTCTAAATACACTGAGAAACATTTTAAATGTGGATATGTATT
Organism: Cacajao melanocephalus; assembly: GCA_963573385.1. Classification (NCBI taxonomy): domain Eukaryota; kingdom Metazoa; phylum Chordata; class Mammalia; order Primates; family Pitheciidae; genus Cacajao; species Cacajao melanocephalus. The sequence continues at coordinate 81,882 of CAUYLG010028181.1, forward strand.
TATTTTTTGAGACAGAGTTTTACTCTTGTCACCTAGGCTGGAATGCAATGGCACGATCTTGGCTCCTGGCAACCTCTGCCTTCAGAGTTCAAGCAATTCTCCTGCCTCAGCTCCAGTGTAACTTGGACTACAGGAGTGTACCACTACACCTGGCTAATGTTTCTGTATTTTTAGTAGACACGGCGTTTCGCCATGTTGGCCAGGCTAGTCTCAAACTCCTGACCTTTGGTGATCTGCCTGCCTGGGCCTCCCAAAGTGCGAGATTACAGGCGTGAGCTACCACACCCAACCCTATAAGTGTATATTTTAACCTCTAGAACAAAATAATAAAGACCTTTAACAAAAAATAATTTAAGTGGAAGCTAATAATCATTTAAATAATTTAAAAGAACGTAGTTCTATAGTGTGCAAACACTAATCCAAAGAAAGTTAGATTGACTGTGTTAATATTAGCAAAAATGTATTTCTAAACAAGGACCATCAAGGATAAAGAGAGATATTACATACTGACAGAAGTGACCATTCACCAAGAAAATATAATGATAAATGTGTGTGAGCCTAACAAATGCTTGAAACTTCCAAAACTTGTGAAGCAAAATTGGTAACACTGTAGGGAGGATTGGATAAATATGTTATACTTGCAGGTTTTATTACTCCCCTGTCAGTAATAATAAAATTAGGCTTGAAATCGGCAATATAAACCTTAACAAACCCAGCAACTATTTGACTTGTGTCGTTTCTAGAACACTTGACCCAATAACAGTAGAATGCATAGTCTTTTCAAGGGGTATGGAGTAGGTATTGGGATATCATTCTGGACTGTGAAACAGACCTTAACAAGATTGTGGCACTATTTACAATAGCAAAGACTTAGAACCAACCCAAATGCCCATCAATGATAGACTGGATAAAGAAAATGTGACATATACACCATGGAATACTATGCAGCCATAAAAAAGGATGAGTTCATGTCCTTTGCAGGGATGTGGATGAAGCTGGAAACTATCATTCTCAGCAAACTGACACAGGAACAGAAAACCAAACACTGCATGTTGTCAGTCATAAGTGGGTGTTGAACAATGAGAACACATGGACACAGGGAGGGGAACATAATATACCGGGGCCTGTGGTGGGGTGTGGGGGCTAGGGTAGGGATAGCAGGGGGTGGGGGTATTGGGGAGGGATAACATTAGGAGAAATACCTAATATAGATGATGGGGGGATGGATGCAAACCACCATGGCATGTGTATACCTATGTAACAATCCTGCATGATCTGTATAGGTACCCCAGAATTTAAAGTATAATAATAATAAATCATACATGGGATGTTCTCCAAACATAATATAACTAGTAATTAATAGCTGGAGGATATCTAGAAAACCCTTCAACAATTTATAAATGAACATCACATTTTAAAATAACCTATGGATCAAACACAGTCTCAAAAGAAATTGGAAAAAGGATGAAGTAAATGAAAGTATGACATGAGAATTTATGAGATGCACTTTGGAAAGCAGTAATAATTTGAGAAATGTATAGATTTATGCTAGTTGTTAGAGAAGTTTTAAATCAATAATATAAGAAACTAGAATAGCAAGGAAAAATTGAGCCTTGACCACACAAAAGGAAGAAAATAATATAAGAGCATAGATGAATGATGTTGAAAAGATGAAAACAGTAGAATCGACAGGTGTTACCCTTTTAACACTTATAATGATGTCCACTTCGATTATAATCATTGGTAAATTGCATCTTTTCTTTCTTTCTCCAAATTATAAGCATTGTTTTCCCAAATTACAAGCATTTGGAGGAAGAAAGAAAAGGTAAAATTTGCCAATGCCTGTAATAGAAGTGGACATCATTACTGGTGTTAAGAGGATAATAAGGGACTACTCTAAACATCTCTAGTTCATAAATCCAACAAATTAGATGAAAAGGACACTATTATTTGGAAAATACAAACTACCAGAACTCCTTCAGGAGGAAATAGGTAACCTTGATAGTCTTACCCAATTAAAGAAATTGGTTTAAAAGTTTAAAATCTCCCAATAAAGAAAACTCTGTGCCTTGATGTTTTCACTAGTAAATTTGACCAAAATTTAGGAAAGAAATATTACCATTTATATATAATCTCATCCAAAAATTAGAAGAGACAACACTTGACAACTCATTTTATGAGGCTAGCATTACTATTATTTAAAAAAAAAAACACAGATAAAGACATTACACTGATGTCTCAAAATGCAGAGGACAGTGAAACAGTGGTTTGAATCAAGAAGCATTCTCTAAACTATGCTATGCCTTAGCTTCCTGGGAAACCCTGGGAAAGACTTAGTTTAGAGAGGCAGCTTATGGAATACTTTAGAGCCAGGCAAATCCTGAGTCACACATCTTTCATATAATTTAATTGCATTTACTATTGAATACTTTTGACACTTCATCAGAAAAGCTGGAAAGGATGATGAATCAATCTAAGACTCAAAGAATCCTAAACTAAAAGAGCAGTTAGGCAGAAAATCCCATAGTGATTTTTGCAAATTCTTCTCTATTAACATATTAAATACTTAGTAATTTAAATTATCCTTTCACTGTTTTAATTCAAAGGCTTTTTGAGAAGAACCAACCAGGAGGAAAGATGTCAAAATGTAGGCAGACATATTAAAAAAAAAAGATTACAGAACAAGTTGTTCAAAACAACCGTCTGAACCTCTGGCTAGTTGATGCTAGAGGGTACAATCAGTGTATCACAGATAAAAACCAGGATGATCATCACTAAACGCCATAGGTCTTGATATACTTGTGTTGTAATGGCCTCTGCTTTCTAATTTCAGAAGACATTTCTAAAGATGCTGTGACAATGCAACTCAAAATATGAAAATAAGCTGTATGTTTTTATTTAAAAAGGGATAGGCTGACATTTAAAAATAATCATTAATTTACTCATGATTTGATCATGACATGAACATAGACATTAAGACAGACATGTAATAGAATGGATAAAATGTGAGGAAACAGAACAGAGTGCCAGTAGGATGCCCTAATTCTAGCTCTGTGGCTAACGAGTTTAACGGCTTTGAAAAATCCACTTCTCTGAGCCTAATTCTATAATCAACTATGGTGGTTAAGTATAAGCATTTTTATCCCCAGGGAGTTAAATCAAAGACTTCATAGGGCAGTCAATCCAATGTGAAGTTTATGGGTAGTCTTCAAACAGATTACATCAGAATCACTTTTCTGGTTGTTTCTATCATTTTGGTTTGGAGAGTGTCTCAAGGGTCATTTAGAGCAGATGCTGAGATAGGCCTAATGTCAGTACTGATGCTTATTAAAATGACTCATGAATCTGTTTGCATTTGTCTTTTTCTTGTCACAATCATCATACACACTTTTATGCTGCATGGTATTAATAATTCTTTTTTTAATTTATTTTTTATTTCAAGTTTGGGGGTACATGTGCAGATTGTGCAGGATTGTTACATAGGTATACACATGCCATGGTGGTTTGCTGCATCCATTCCCCCATCATCTACATTGGGTATTTCTCCTAATGTTATCCCTTCCTAATAATTCTTAAGAGTTCCTGGTCACAAAGCCAGTCCTAAAATGTAGATTTGGAATTTCCGATTATTTTTATTCCTGTAAACAAAATCTCTCCATCTACATTGGAGAGTCATAGTAAAACACCTTTCCAATCCTTAAGAACATAACGGAAACCTTCCAGCAGTATATAAATACATTGTGGTTAATTTCAACTATCTTCTGAAGATCTAGAGCAATCACTCAGTGAACTGCATTGACCATTCTCAGCTCTAGAAATTTCTGCATATTCAAAGGTTTTTTGCAGATTGAAATTTTTTTATAGAATCATGACTTTAATATGAAACATTAAATGGATATACAGAAATTGATAATTTTATAAATGTTTTTTATTCTTAAATTTAAATTATGCATGGAACATATCAGAGTATATTTAATGTTGTATTTATAACAGTGGCTGACCATACCTGAATCTATCTTCTAATCCTTGCTACATGTTGAGGAAAGCAGTTAAAGACAATGATAATAATATTGGAAAAGAGTCCAAAATCTTCACATCCCTTTCCTCCCAGAAAAACGATGAAGTACAGATGGCTACAGGAACTAGGACTCATTAACCTGTTAGGAATAAGACAATCTCTACAAATTTTAAACTAGAAGTGAACTACATTCCCAGCCTGTGTGAGGGAGGGTAGGTTAATGACTTCAAATTTTCAGAGACTTTTTTTTGCTTTCTCCCATTCACTGAGAACCAATGAAATCTAGCAAGAATTCACACTATCTTGCCCTGTGAGTCTTTTTTTTTTCCCCTAGTTTGTCTACTGATTGTGCCTTTTGATGGCTTCAGCTTTATGTGGGTGTCTCAGCTTTAAAATTTCACATTGCACGCTAATAGCCTTTGTCTTCTACCTTGTGTTGAGGTGGTCAGGTAAAACCCAAGATGCTGAGCAGGAAGAATTGGTAAATTCTCCTAATGGGGTAGCTTCAGTACTGTCTGACATATCATCTTTTTGTATTATTCTTTCTTATTGTTTCTAAGTTCCAAAGATACTCCTTATTTTTCAGAGTGTTCCCTTTCAATAATTTTATATATATGTGTCTACATGCATCTGTGAGGGGGAGTGTGTTTATTACTTTCACATACTCTCCAACAAGAATATTATTTTGGTCACCTTATTCGCTGTATGACTGAATTGCCATGCAATTTTATATCTTAATTTTCTACATTTGGTTATTTAATATATTTGGAAAGTATATTAATGCATGGATTGAGGTGGGACTCTAAGTGGGAAAACATTCAGCTTCTCAGTCATTTGTTTAGTAATACTGACTTTTTGTTTTGGATATTTCTTTTATTATGCACTTCATTTTCACATATATAGTGTTTGTTCATTGATCTGCCTATCAGTTTGTACACTGCTATGGCACTAATTCAGTTACTTTACTTTTATTACGTATTTTATAAGTTCAGAAGTAAAACTGTATATTTTCATTGAGTTTTTTGTGCACTGAATCCTTAAACCAGCATTCTTGTTTTTTTTTAAGCTCAGGATACATTTTAAAAATTAAATCTTTGAAAAGACCAGTCATTATGGGGTTTATAGAGCTCCAATTAGTTATATTTATTATCTTTTATTATTATTTTCATTTCTTTGTTCTTTTCTATTACATATCAAGTGAATTTCTCAAACTTTTTCTTCATCATTTACTTAATTTTCTGTAATAATTCTTGAGTTTATCTTCAACATGAATTTCAATTTTTTATTGAAATTTTAATTCTTTATTTTTCTTCTCAGTTTATCATATTCCATTTTGATTTCACTCCTTATATTGGATTTTAGCTTTTTACAATGGACATCTATCATTTCATGCCACTAAACATGTCAAATTATTTTCTTTGGTTATTCTTGTTGCTTCAGTAAGTTATTTTCAGAGTTGTGCTCTGCTTTATTAAACTTAGGACACAATTCCTTTTCTTATAATCATTTACTGTTTCTCATAGGAGCTGTTTTTTTTTTCTGTTTAATTGGCTTTTTCATTTTTCTTATATCTAATGATAACATCACCATTGGAACTGAATACAATTTCTTTAAAGAAGTCCATATGGATTTTCCCTGTCCCTGGTCATTGTGTTCTTAGCCACCAGTAAAAACCCATCTTCACTCCTCTGCTGGAGAGCGTATTGTGGCACTTGTTTTCAGTGCTTTTTACTTGACTCAGGCATGGAATTCTGTATGCTAGCTATTGTACTTTTTGATGAATTTATGGGATACCGAGAAACTGTAGTACTAAGCATTGGCAGTTTAAGGGCCTTGGTTACATCTTGCAGTATATATAGCATTAGTGCCCCTGAATCCCCCACCCTGTTGCTTGGCGAGTATAGGAGAATTTTTTTAGGCCGTGCATTATGTTTCTTCATGTAGCTCAATCAGCCTCTCACTTAGAGATTATTTTTTCCTCATAGATTCTTTCATTGAGAAACTGAAGGATTTTGTGTTAAGGAAGTAATTTTTGACAACAATGACTGTCATCTTACAGGGTTCTGTGCTTTTACTAGGAGTTGAAAGGAGTAAGGGAATTTTTTTTTTCTTTTGGTGAGTTAATGAAAAATGGAAAATGAGTTTAAATAAAAGATTAAGTGGTGCTTTCTCTCAGTGTTCTGAAATGGTGTGCATGGAGCCATTATATACAGAACAAATAGTTGTGGAAGATCCAGGTGTATGGTCACAGTAAAAATAATTCTGTGCTTTTAATTAAAGAGAAATGTTGAGTACAGAAAATAAAGCTAATTATTTCTTCTGTATTTGTCTATGCTAACAATAAAATGTCAATTAAATATGACTAATCCTTTTTTCCATAAGTATGAAAATGTATTGCTGCAGTTTTAATGGCTGCCATGATGAGGTCTATCGGTCACTGAAAAGAAGTCAGCAGAGTCGTTGCAGGGTCATAAGAAAATTTCAAATGAATTTCAATAACATACCTTTTCCTGATTGTTTTTCTCTTGCTCCCTGTGGCAAGTAAAATCCTATTTGTTCAGAATAATTTTCTGATGCAGTTGAAATCTAATGCCTTCCATGAAGACTTCTCTAATCAACATGGACAGGAGCAACCATCTCTTTCTTACTCCTATCTTTGTATTATAAACATTAACACATTTTAATGGAACCAATTAATCCAGTATTATTTACATGTCTGTTTTTTGAATGTACTGAAGTTAGTGAAAATTTCTTATTTATTGTTCTATTTCTATTAACCACCTGTGAAAGAATGTGTCGATTGAATGAAGACTTTCACTCTAAATAAAATGAAGTAATCTGTAATCAGTAACTCTCACTGATCCTGAAACTCACATTACTTGTTTTCCAAGCTGTAATTCACTCAGAATTAGAAAGAAAAAAAGGAAAGGAAAGAACATTGGAATATGTATCTCCTCTTCACTTTATTTGCCTTTACTTTATGCAGGCATCCTTTGAGTTATTCCAAAGAATGATTTCAGGTACAAACTAATTTAAGTCTCTCTCTGTTTTTCTGAGACTGTATGAGATAGATATGTATGGCACATATTTGGTGCTTTAAAAGCACTTATTGAAGAAGAGGAAGCAATTATAAGGTATCTGGATGGCCTAATGGTATCCAGTGACAAGTCCAGGGATTAAAAGAAAGAAACAGGAAAATTGAAGCTGCATTTGGGTGTGAACGTTGGGAGTTTCCTTTTAGAACTGGAACACTTCTAGTTGTTAGTGTAGAGTAGGTATGAAGTTCATTGCAATTGACCAGGCAAACTGTTTGTTCATTGGAGAGCCTTAGAAAGTTCTTCCACAGGGCAAGGGAATCATTTCTGATGATGGCAGCATGGGAAGCAGAAGGAAGCAGGGCCTGGGAGACAGGTCCCTAACATTTTGAACAGTGCCCACAAGAGTGATAAGCACATTATGTCTTAATAAGTAAATGAAATTTAAAGAATAAAAGTGATTTGATTGAAAACTAGAGAAAAAAGGGCAGTATGAGGATGCATCATTAGAGTCCCTACTGTGGGCCATGGGCTGGATTCTGCTGGGACCTCAGGGAAAGTGTGCTTGGTGATTGTGACACAGAACATCTAGGTCTTCTGCTGTGTTGTCCCACTTCCTTCTCAACTAGTTTGCCAACCTCTAAACTCCTCTCTCAAGGAAACTCTGAAGTTGTCACACTAAGTGCAGAGCCAGGTCAAGGAGACAAAAGGTAGTCTCGACTCTATTGTTGCAGTGCTAATTAGAATGCTATCATACTTCTGTTCTCATTTATTAACCAGTTTATTTTGAATATGAGCTGTAGCTTCTTTTAAAACTACGTTATTATTATTAATATTGTGATGTTTATTGAGCTCTTACGATGGGGCAAGTGTGATGCTGAATGTCCTGGGTTAAGCCACAGGGATACTTATAGTTTAATTGGGAAGAGAAATGTGACTGCAGTATCCAAACCAAAGTAGATCATCAATAATTATTTTTAATGAACACACATATAATATAATTTTTTTAAAAAAATTGCATCACTAATATTAGGAAAACACAAAACAACAAAAATAAAAACAGGAAGGTGTTATTTCTGTGAAAAATAACAATAAGCCATTTATATGTTAACCTAAAAATAATTGTTGAAAAAACAGCTATATATATTATTTAATATATTCAGATTTGTAAATAGAGAAAATGTTAATGTTTTAATGTAGAGAACAAGTCAAAAACATGTAACATAAGAGAAGTTTTTGTGGTGGCTGGGTGTTCCCTGACAACCTCACAGAAAATAAAGGCTTTAAGCCTCATAGGAGTAAGAGTGGGACTGAAAGGGAGCATCTCAGGTCAGCTGAAGGTAGTGATGGCACAAAAAGGTGCCTGTGTGTGAGAGAGAGGTGAACTGAGAGGAACATAACTGCATTTTTATTCACTCTGAGCAAAAGCACATTCCATCTTTTTGCTAACACTTTACTTGGAGATAACAATTTTTTACCTATAACTTACGGTTCATGGCATTTTATATAAGCATTAGTTTCTTTTTGGTATATTTTCTTGAAGGTGCTTACATATTCAAAGAATGCAAATAAGGAAAAATGAGAATTCCAAATAATTTTTTGAGGAAAGACCTCTCCTTTACAGTCTGAGTGATTATAGAGCTGTAGTGGATATTGTAAAGTATAGAAGGTATTTAGTGATGCCTGGAATGCCAAAGTAGCAACTTAGTTTGATCCTCTGTAATGGTTCTGGAAAACCTCTTTGATTCAGTTAGTTGCTGTTTATTATTGAGAATATGACACTTTTTGGTGGATTTGCTACTTTACACAATATTATGTTAACATGTGAGGCAGCGTTTCCGTAAATATTTATCCCATGTGGCATATTGGCTTTAAACTCATGTTGAAGAGCATATCTAATATTAAAGTATAAAAGCGGTGGCAGAATCCAGTACGAATTAATAGCAGTATTTATGTGTGTTTTTATCTTAAACGTGTTCAAATTAGTGAGGCATGTGAGAAGATAACTATATTGTGTATTCTGTTTCATTTTGGTCTTTAACTAGTTTGTTGAAAAGCACCTGCAGAGTTGAAAGCAGGGATTTGAAAGAGGAAATAGTGATAGCTTCTAAAACAGTGAACTCTTACTACATGGAATCTGGTTAGCCTTTAATGGCCTAGACATACATTCCTATTAGAACGTGACTTGCTTATTTGCAAGTGGGTCTGATAAATCATTTAAAAAATGAATTGAATGTGTAAGTGCTATACATAAGTGGGCCAAATTAGGGATTCAAATTTGTAGTAAAGTTTTATTTTTGGAATTTTAATCAAATTCTCTTATTTAACTTCAGGACATAATATTTTGTTTCTGTAGAAATAAAAATACCATCTGAGCTTGGTAGCTTTGCTCTAAGAAGTAAAATGTCTCTCTCTCAGAAAGCTGAGCCTCAGCCTCCCTGTATCAGAAAACCTCAGAGGCAATGGGACATGGCACATGGTTAAAAATGAACAAAGCAAACAACCGCAACAAAAAACTTTGAAAATAAAAATGCATGGATAAAATAACTTTCTTTCAAGTGATGCTACAGTCATCAGAAGGGCTAAGATGTCCAGAGTTTTATTCACCTTGGCTTGTACATAATTTGTGCAAATATTTACATAGTGAAAGAGACAATGTATTAATATTAGTTTTGTTCTGATAGTTTTTAACTCACATCAGATTGTGAACTGTACTTTGGGAACTTCCCATGTGTCTTATTTTGTTCATGCTACTGTAACAAAATGCTGTAAACCGGATTGCTTATAAATAACCAACTTTTATTTTTTGCTTTTGTTTTTCTGTTTTTTTGTTCTTTGTCTAACAGCTGTAGCGGCAGTAAAGTCCAAGATTAAGGCATTGGCAGCCTTTTCCTGATTCGTACATAGTGCTCTCTAGCTACGTCCTCACATGGTGGGAGGGAGAATGAGTTCTTCTAATTCTATTTTATAGTGGCACTAATCCCGTTCTTGAGGATTCTGCCCTTGTGACTCTAATCATCTCCAAAAAGGCCACACCTCCTAATTCCATCACATTATGGATTAAGTTTCAACATATGAATTAGGGGGTCACAAACATTCAGACCATAACACTATGTATAGGAAAAGACATCAATAACGCCAATAAGAGAGTTTAATGCCAGCAAAACATGGTTTTCTAATACATCAGTTTTAGGATCCAGAGCATTGTGCCCTACTGCGTTACAGCTCATAGATTTAAAGAACATCAAGAAAAAATGAAATATAATCTAAACCAATCCTTGCATTTTACTAATGTAAGATAAAAGACCTTTAAGGAGTTTCAGAGACTTTTCCATGGTTGTTCATTTTAATAATAGCAAAAACAAAAGTGCTATGCTATCTTTGCAGTTTCAGGGATTTTTGGCCTTAGGAAAAAAATGACATTTAATATCTTTAATTCTCAGTTCCTTTATTATAAGTCAAACATTGCAACGCCTACACTACATAACATAAAGGCCTATGAAAAGCATGAGACAATGTGCATCAGGGTGCTTTGAAAACTACAATGAAATCTTATGATAGACCAAGGTCTGGAGAAGTACTACTCTCTGTGAAAATGCTCAGGTTCAGTCTTTGAGAAGCGTTACATCTAAAGTATGGTCTGAACCCTTGCATGTATGTTTCATGAATAGTTCTGTATCAGAACATAAAATAGGTTCTGTTACAACAGGGAATGAGATCATAAGAGATTTAGAAAGTGTAATCTAAAAAATAATGACATTAGAGATCTGTTTTTGATAACGCATTCTTCACAGACTACAAAGTTCTACTAGAATAGCCAACTAATGGGCTACTCTAGTTAATTGTATTTTGTTTAACGAAGAGTTAGTTCAGCATAATTCAACATTTTCTTGACAGTTATTAATCTTGGAGAGTATGATGCTTGTTCATGTCAGTTCTTGTTGGATATTAGCTGAACTGAAGAGCCTGTGTTAATTCTATATGACCATGAGCTTCTTTATTAAAAATAAGCTCTACTTTGTAAAATTATTATTTTTATGTTTCTCTTAAAAGGACAATATTGAATATTATAAGTCATTTGGATTCTGGTTAAGGTTATTTGAGAAATTTACTCTATTCATGACTCACTATTAATTTTACCCCTTATATCTGAATAAGAGATAGTATTATTTACCCCAACATATTTCCCCTCAATATTTGAAATTAAATAGTTGACCAATACACTCAATGTCTTATATACTTTTCTTTATTTTTTTTTAAATCAAAACCAAAACCAGAAATGAATAGAAAAGATGAATAATGTACAATGTAGTGTTAATGTCAACAGTAATTATGGAGTGGTGGCTTATAGATGACATACGTATTCTTTTGGTAATCCAAATTATCCAAATTTCCATGGTACTATGTATGTCTCTTTTAATAAGAAAAATATGTATTATTTTTATTTAAAAATTAAAACATATAGTTGGAGACAAAGATAAGAAAGAGAAAAAAATATGTGGCCAAAGTGTTTATTTACCCTCGTAATAGCCACATAACAGTACCTTAGCATAAAGAGCTTTATGTAGACACCATTTGTGTCTGGCTTGTGACACTTATGACAGAGCACAGAAAAGGGTAGTAATAATAGCAGGTGGTTGTGGTAGTGGGTGATCATAGAAGTGATAAACATTTCCTGAGTGCTTGCTCTGTGCTAGACACCAAGCTACACACTTGACTTACATTACCTCAGGTAATCCTCAAAGTTACGTAAAGCAACCCTCTGGTATAGCTATCATGTGCTCTGTTTTTTAAATATATATATACTTTAAATTCTGGGGTACATGTGCAGAGTGTGCAGGTGTGTTACATAGGTATACATATACCATGGTGGTTTGCTGCATCCATCACCCCATCATCTACATTAGGTATTTCTCCCAATGCTATCCTGCCCCTATCCCCCCACCCCCTAGCTATCTCTCCCCTAGCCCCCCACCCTGACAGGCCCCAGTGTGTGATGTTCCCCTCCCTGTGTCCATGTATCCTCAATGTTCAGCACCGACTTATGAGTGAGAACATGCCGTGTTTGGTTTTCCGTTCTTGTGTCAGTTTGCTGAGAGTGATTGCTTCCAGCTTCATCCATGTCCCTGCAAAGGACATCAACTCATCCTGCATAGTATTGCATGGTGTATATGTGCCACATTTTCTTTATCCAGTCTAACATTGATGGGCATTTGGGTTGGTTCCAAGTCTTTGCTATTTTGAAAATTGCCGCAATGAACATATGTGTGCATGTGTCTTTATAATAGAATGATTTATAATCCTTTGGGTATATACCCAGTAATGGGATTGCAGGGTCAAATGGTATTTCCAGTTCTAGCTTTGCTATTGTAAATAGTGCTCCAATAAACATATATGTGCATGTGACTTTATAGTAGAATGATTTATAGTCCTATGGATACATACTCAGTAATGGGATTGCCAGGTGAAATGGTATTTCTACTTCTAGATCCTTGAGGAATTGCCACACTGTCTTCCACAGTGGTTGCACTAATTTACACTCTCACCAGCAGTGTAAAAGTGTTCCTATTTCTCCACATCCTCTCCAGCATCTGTTGTCTCCTGATTTTTTAATGATAGCCACTCTAACTGGTGTGAGATGGTATCTCATTGTAGTTTTGATTTGCATTTCTCTAATGACCATTGATGATGAGCTTTTTTTCATGTTTGTTGGCTACATAAATGTCTTCTTTTGAAAAGTGTCTTTTCATATCCTTTGCCCAGTTTTGGATGGGGTTGTTTTTTTCTTGTCAATTTGTTGAAGTTCCTTGTAGATTCTGGATATTAGCCCTTTGTGAGATGGATATATTGCAAAATTTTTTTCCCATACTGTAGGTTGCCTGTTCACTCTAATGATAGTTTCTTTTGCTGTGCAGAAGCTCTTTAGTTTAATTAGATCCCATTAATCAATTTTGCCTTTTGTTGTCATTGCTTTTGGTGTTTTATTCATGAAGTTCTTGCTCATGCCTATGTTCTGAATGGTATTTCCTAGGTTTTCTTTTAGGGTTTTTGTGGTTGTAGGTCTTACCTTTAAATCTTTAATCCATCTGAAATTAATTTTTGCATAAGGTGTAAGGAAGGGATCCAATTTCAGCTTTCTGCTCTGTTTTATATATGAGGCGATAACTTCTCTAAGGTCAGAAACTAGTGCCTGAGTTAAAATCAAAACCTTGCTGGTTTCAAAGCCACTGTTAAGGCTTAGCTTATGCTATCCAAAAAAGAATAATAATAGGTATTATGTTTTTTTTCCCTTCCTGTATGTAGAAACTATGCTAGATAATTAAGAATATTACTGCATTTAGGGCCAGGCTCTGTGGTTCACACCTGTAGTCCCAGCACTTTAGGAGGCCAAGTTGGGCCGATCACCTGAGGTCCGGAGTTTGAGACCAACCTGACTAACATGGTGAAACCCTGTCTCTACTAAAAAAATATATATATATATAAAAATTAGCCAGGCATGATCGTCAGCACCTGTAATCCCAGCTATTCAGAGGCAGAGGCAGGAGAATTGCTTCAACCTGGGAGGCAAAGGTTGCAGTGGGCTGAGATCATGCCACCGTGCTCCAGCCTGGGCAACAGAGCAAGAATCCATCTTTAAAAAAAAAAAAAAAGAAAAAAAGGAAAATTACTGCATTTGAGCATTACAAACCTCTCTACTGAAGATCTATTATAGTCAGGAACTGAGGTTCAAAGAAGATGGAAAAACTGCTTGTGGTTAAGTAAGGCTGAGGTTTATCTTACCCTAAACTCTAGTTCCTTAATGAGTATGCTTGGAAGATTATTAAAATACACAAAGTAAAAAGATTTCCATGCTTAACTAATGGGATTGGCTTTAAAAAGTAAAGATTTAATGGGGAATAATTCTGCTACTATTGAAAAGATGGTTCCAGAAAAGTCTTACCCCTTCTGAATTGGAAATACAACTGTCATATTGTTAAGGAAACATCTGTGTTTAATGCAATGTGGAGTGAGGAAATGATCATTGAAACAGTGGATTAAATAGAACTTTACCAAGTTCTTTTCAAAGAGAATTCAAAATATGCACTGTGCATTCTTATGAACTATCCATTTTAATATTGCTAGAAGAATAATACTCTATTGGAATATTCTAATGTTCTTATCACAAAAATGTTAAGTATTTGAGGTCGTGATATGTTAATCATTTCACATTGAGTTAAAAATCATAACATCACTTTATACTTCATAAATACATACAACAGTAATTTGTCAATACATTTTAAAAATCAGTGGTTTTCTTCTAATACAATATTCTTCTGGTATATTGCTCTGCCCTGGAGGTCAGTTCTTCAGACAATTTCCAGAAGGCTCTGTCAAAAGTATTTCTCTCCTACTTACATCCTTTCTCTGGCAAGAATTTTATCCTGTCTCTTTAGTGACGGTAAAATTCAAGTTCCTTTGCTCTAGGAACTGGCCCCTGTCTGCCTTTCAGCCTCATCTCGCACAGTGTGCACTTAAGTACCTTATTGTCTTTTTTACATTCTTGCTGTAGTTGACACTGCTCCTCTACCTGGAATGCCATTCTCAAACCCACCCTTCCTTCTCTCTTCAGGCTCAACTCAGGTGCCTACCTAATCTCAGAATCTGATATCCCAGTCCTATGTTCTCATAAAGCCCTGTCTATGCCATTGTATACATAAAGGGTTGCTTGAATTTATCAGGAAGGACCAGCATCATGAAATTAGTATGGCTAACAGTTTGATGAATGGAGAAATGAAGAAGAAAAATAGAGTAATGAAAACCGATTTAGTGACATGAGCCCATGAGCATGTTGCATGATTTTGGAAATGCCCTTTCATCTCCAGCTGTGAGTCTAGATTCCCAATGTTGGTCGTCTTAGGTCTACAGGGTATAAATTGCAAGAGCATGGCTAAGGCCTGGCATCCAGACCCAGTCCCATCAGTCACAGTTACACAGATTTTGGCAAACATCTTTGAGGCTGTATGTGTATGCGTGTGTGTATTTGTGTGTGTGTGTGTGTGTGTGTGTGTGTGTGTGTATGAAGAATGTCAATGCATCTGTCTCATGGATGCTACAATCAGGTATGTGAAAGAACACTGGAAACTCTACAGTGCAATTCAAATGTCATTAGGTACTAGACAGAAAATATCTGGCAAATAAAGTACCATAAGTGAATTAATGCATTACTTAACAATTGGGATATGCAAACTTTGAAAAATATCTACTGATTTTAATGTATTGAAATTTTGAAAAGTTTAAATCTTAGCAATCTATTGGCTGATCACTATTACTGCTTTTAGAGAGGTAATAACAGATTTCTCAAGCTGAATTCGAAGTAGAATGCAGCCTCTGAGTACAGCTGATTTGCCATGCATCTGATAGGCAGCAACATGAGGCTCTGTCATACTTTTCAATTACATGAGTCAGATTTTGGGGTTTTAAAAATTTTATTAATTTTTGATAATTTTGATATTTTTTTCCTAGTTAACTTTATAGTCAACCTGGTTATATCATTTTTTTAAGAATTTACAGTGAGATTGCAATTATTCTTTAATATTTCACATTTTTATAATATTCACTCTTGTCTCTTTATTTCCAAGTGGTTTGAATTTATTGTGGGCACTCTTGCTATTCTAGTTTTTAAAATTCCAATTTAATTGCATTACGGTTAAAAATGGCCTTTGACTTACACTTTTTGTTGTGTTTTGAAATTTTCTTTGTGACCTGTTTGTGACCTAACACATGACTATTGTGTTTTTCTTACTATTCCATGGTTATTTCAAAAGAATATATTCTCTGTTTGTTACATAACAGTCTCTGTGTATGTTAATTACCTACTTATATTTTTGTCTACTTCATCTTGTTATCTTAGTTAATTTTTTAAAATATTATTGTAGATATATCTGTTGCCTCTGATTTTTACAGTTTTTTTGTTTTGTTATTCATTTTTTGTGTCTCAGTTGTAAGTTGACTGATACAACTTTGTCAGGGATGATAACTTTTCTAAATATGAAATAACTTTCTCTTATTCAGTGATTTCACCTTGAGGTCTAATTTATCTATTATATATCCATGTTTACTTGTATTTTTTTTTTTAGCATTTGCCTATTGCACCTTTGATCTATTCATTTATTTAGTACTTTGTTAATTTATATTTGTCATAAGGTAAACATCATATGGCACTGTGCAAATTACTAAAAAGGTATTAGTTAATAAAAATGATAATCTCTTCCCTTGTGGCACATACTTTTTACTAGGGTAGAGCTGGAGGGAGAGACCTGGAACAAGAAGAATCAAATAATTGCAAATTTTGATAATTTTTATGAAGGAAGAAATTGAGGCCCTATATTGACATCAAGTTAAATATGGTAATTAGTGATGTGTTGTTTTCTTCTATCTCACAGTTAATACTTATTCCTACCATCGTTTTTTGTTTGTTTACTCTGATAATTTATTTTTATTCTCCCTTTCCTGTCTTGTTTATAGTGTTTTCCCTTCTATTGGTTTGAAGTTAATGTATTCTAGTTTTATATATATATATTGAAATGTATAATTTTTGAGTCAGTGGCTAGAGATAATCAGTATTATTCCCAGACAAAAAAAAAAAATAGACGTAAGCACTCTCATCTTATCCACCTACCTATATACTGAGCAAAGGCACATCACTCTACATTTTGTGCCCATTTCAGATTTCTGTTCCATATTTTGAGTACTTTTTGTATTATATATTAATAATTATTTGCACTAAAGTCTGCATTATGCTAATCTCCTTACCATAATTTTGATTTGATTGGTTGGTTTTGTACATGAATATCAGTTTGTATCTCTGTATTCCATTTTTATGTCAACAAATTTTTCTTTTTAGAATCTATTTTTTTCCCATTTACTGGAGTACCTCTGCCAGCAGATTTTTTTAGAGAGGGTTTAAGTGAAATTTTACATTGTGTTGGCAGCTTTGAACTGTTTATTTTACACAGCCTAGATGGTTGTATTTCATTGAGTCATATCCAGGACAAAATTTCTCATTTTGGTAATTACTGATTACTTAGAAGACCTACAGAGTAGAATATTTTAAAAATATGAGTCTAGTTTAATTTTGTTTGCTATTAAGCAAATGGTTGAAGCAGTAGGAAGTTTTTACTGATGAATTCATTGGAAAAAGAGTATTGTTCAAAGGAGTGTGACATTAGCTTCATCACAAAGAATGATTTCTGTGGCTTTGATAAAAATTTACCATTCCTACAGGCAATAATTTAAAAGTATTTTTCATTATCTCCTGTAAGTGATAAGTGCAAAGCTCCAGTGCCACCATTTGTCACCTGTTGTCCCCCACCCCATTAAAGAAAAGCCACAAGTTATATGAGTTGTGTTGGAATATTCTCCTGCTCATGAGTTACCTAATTGTATCTGTCCATCTGGCCCCTTTGATGTTGTCACTTTAAATCACTGGAGCTACTTTGACCACATTATCCATGCCAGGTGCAAAGTTTGTTAGTCTAAGTTGCATCGTATTCCTTTAACTGCGTGTAGAATCAGAATTTTTCTCCCCATAAAATTATGTTGCTAAATGAAGTTACTTTTCACAGTAACTTTGAAATCCAGCAGTTGGTGAATACAGAATTTCTTCAAATGAAGCCATGTTTTTAACCATATGTTTTGAGAGAGAGTACTGTGCATAGAGATGTTCAGGTCACTGCTGATCAGATGTAGTCTCCATCACAGTTGATTCTAAGTATATCAGCTTTTGTATGGGTATGTACTTTTTAGTAATTTGTGTGATACAATGATGACATATTTTCGCATTTATAAATAATGCCTAAAACTATAAAAGGAATCATATTCAGGTATAAGTTTTACCTGTCCTATCTGTAATGAATGAAGTCTGCCATCTAAAATTATACAGTAGTTTCAGTTATCTAACAGAAAGTGATTTGTTTAGAAATCTTTATTATATTGGCTGTAAAGAAATACCCTTAAGTAAAGAAGTAATATGACTTTGGTTTCCATTACTATGTTGTTTGTGAACAAAAGATTTGGACTTTTTGTTTCTTTATTTTTTTTAGCATCATGACATATTAAGTGTGTCACCTGATGCACCTAAGTCTAGTTACTACATTAATGCTCAAAGGCATATACAACTGATCAGAACATTTTAAATAAATTACATTTAATTATATTATTAGAAAAATACTTGCAGTGTCAAAAAGGATTATGCATTAAATTATTTGAGTTATTTTGTTAAATAATATTTAACTTACTTGGTACAATACATTATCTATGCATATAGCAGTTGGACTTTTTCTTTCTTTTTCATTTAAGTATAATTCATGATCCTGCTATATCAGATTTCCATAAATATTAGTTGGCTAATTATAGTGTCCAAAAAACGTCATTTGCCTTTTAATAAAATTTAAGGTGCTTTTCAAGGACTACAGTTAGAAAGGCATATTTACTAAATATTAGAATATCTTTTAAAGTGTGATTTAGAGCTTTAGCCAGCTAGCAGGATTTGGTCGAAATAGTTACTTCCTTTAATTTCTCTTCTGTATATTTCCATCACAAGTTATTTTTATTAAGTTTCTATACAGTTTAAGCAGGATATACTTTAAGTTTTTTTGTGTGTGTAATTCCCTTTAATCTGATATTCTGAATTTTAAGCACCTTTAATGGGCAAAAAAAAATAATTTTGTAAGGAAAGGATTCTTTAATTTCTTCTTAAAAAAAAAACAGGGTATGTGTAGAAAATGTGCAGGTTTGTTACAAAGGTATATGTGTGCCATGGTGGTTTGCTGCACCTAGTGACCTGGTGACCTGACCTTTCAGTTCTTTCCGATCAGTCCCCACCCTGCCACAGGCCCTGATATGTGTTGTTCACCTCTCTGTGACCATGTGTTCTCATTGTTCAACTCACACTTATAAGTGAGAACATGTGGTATTTGGTTTTCTGTTTTCTGTTCCTGTGTTAGTTTGCTGAGGATGATGCCTTCCAGCTTCGTCTATGTCCCTGCAAAGGACATGATCTTATTCCTGTTTATGGCTGTGCAGTATTCCATGCTGTATGTGTACCACATTTTCTTTATCCTCTATCATTGATGGGCATTTGGGTTGGTTCCATGTCTTTGCTATTGTAAATAGTGCTGCAATAAATATACGTGACCATGTGTCTTTGTAGTAGAATGATTTATATTCATTTGGGTATATACCCAGTACTGGATTGCTCAATCAAATGGTATTTCTGGTTCTAGACCCTTCAAGAATTGCCATAATGTCTACCACAATGGTTGAACTAATTTATATTCCTACCAACAATGTAAAAGCATTTCTAATTTTCCACAGCCTTGCCAACATCTGTTGCTTCCTGATGGCCATTCTAACAATGAGATATCTCATTGTGGTTTTGGTATGCCTATATCATATCATTTGGTATGATATCTCATTGTGGTTTTGATTTGCATTTTTCTGATGATCGGTGATGTTAAACTTTTTTTTCATGTGTTTATTAGCTGCATAAATATCTCCTTTTGAGAACTGTCTATATCAGAAAGGATTCTTTTTTTATTTTCATTTTTTTTTACTATACTTTAAGTTCTGGGATACATGTAGAGAATGTGCACGTTTGTTACATAGGTATACAGGTGCCATGGTTGTTTGTCATCTACATTAGATATTTCTCCTAATGCTATCCCTCCCCTAGCCCCCCTACCCTGGTGCTATCTCTCCCCTAGCCCCCCACCCACTGACAGGCCATGGTGTATGATGTTCTCCCTATGTCCATGTGTTCTCATTGTTCAGCACCCACTTGTGAGTGAGAACATGTGGTGTTTGGTTTTCAGTTCTTGTGTCAGTTTGCTGAGAATGGTGGTTTCCAGCTTCTTCCATATCCCTGCAAAGGACATGAACTCATCCTTTTTTATGGCTGCATAGTATTGCATGGTGTATATGTGCCATATTTTCTTTATCAAGTCTATCATTAATGGGCATTTAGGTTAGTTTCATGCCTTTGCTATTGTGAACAGTGCCACAATAAACATATGCGTGCATGTGTCTTTATAATAGAATGATTTATAATCTTTTGGGTATATACCCAATAATGGGATTGCTGGGTCAAATGGTATTTCTAGTTCTAGATCCTTGAGGAATTGCCACACTGTCTTCCACAAGAGTTGAACTAATTTATACTCCCACCAATAGTGGAAAAGCATTCCTATTTCTCCACATCCTCTCCAGTATCTGGTGTCTGCTGATTTTTTAATGATCGTGATTCTAACTGGCATGAGATGGTATCTCAGGTGGTTTTAATTTGCATTTCTCTAATGACCAGTGATGGTGGGTTTTTTTTCATATGTTTGTTGGCTGCATAAATTTCTTCTTTTGAGAAGTGTTTGTTCATATCTTTGGCCCAGTTTTTGATGGGGCTGTTTGTTTATTTCTTGTAAATTTGTTTACATTCCTTGTAAATTCTGGATATTAGCCCTTTGTCAGATGGGCAGATTGCAAAAATTTTTTTCCCATTCTGTTGGTTGCCTGTTCACTCTAATGATAATTTCTTTTGCTGTGCAGAAGCTCTTTAGTTTAATTAGATCTCATTTGTCTATTTTGGCTTTTGTTGCTATTGCTTCTGGTGTTTTAATCATGAAGTCCTTGCCCATGCCTATGTTCCCAACGATATTGCCTAGGTTTTCTTGTAGGGTTTTTATGGTGTTAGGTCTTTCCTTTAAATCTTTAATCCATCTTGAGTTAATTTTTGTATAAGGTGTAAGGAGGGGATCCAGTTTCAGCTTTGCGCTCATGGCTAGCCAGTTTTCCCAACAATTAGACAGGGAATCCTTTCACCATTGATTGTTTTTGTCAGGTTTGTCAAAGATCAGATGGTTGTAGATGTGTGGCGTTACTTCCGAGGCCTCTGTTCTGTTCTATTCGTCTATATATCTGTTTTGATATATATCTGTTTTGATATATAGTGTTTTGATATATATCTGTTTTGATATATAGTGAGGTAGCATGATGGAATCAAAATAGAGCCCATATAGCCAAGACAATCCTAAGCAAAAAGAATTTTTATTGGGGCTACTCATGCATATTAAATCATGGAAAAGAATCTCTTGATTTTTGCTTAGTTACTGATCTCATGTACTCAGAGAAGCATTTGAAATGCAATATTTGGTGATTCCCACACTTTCATTTTAGAGACAAAGGTCTTGAGTCATACCTGGGAACCAGTAGCAGAGTACTTCTGATCCACCATGATCATTGCATCATAAATCTGCCATTGATCAAAACCAGATGCAAATCTTATAAATATTCTGAGCTGATTTTATTAGCTTTTATTCAATTTGATATGTGGATATTATGAAATTCATGTGCTTCCAAGAATTATGAATTATTACAGAGTAACCAAATATTACAGCTTACAATTTTCAAAATTCTTTTCACATCATTTATTTGTGTCTCAGAATAATGCTACAAGAAGCAAAATGGGCATTGAGCATTCTCTTTTTGCAGTTAAATAAACTGAGGCTCAGTATCCCTTATTAATTAGCCACAGTATTTGGATCTGGATTTTCTGGCCTTGTTCCACTCCTCTCTCTAATGTAATATGTAAGTTTCTAAAAGTGATTGTGGAAAATATGTGAAATAAAATTTGAACGATGTCAGAAGGGGAGAGTTGATAGCAGCTGCTATGTGCACCTAAATCTGTTATTTAGCTGGTTTATGATTCCAGTGGAAAGTGGAGTCTTAATGTAGTCTAGAAAGATTCATTAAGCATTCTGGTCAGTATACTTTAATAGAAAACCTATTCACACAGATAAGTGTTAACAGGGATAAGAAAGATGGATTGAAATGCTATAAAAATAATTTTATTTCATTAAGAAACATCTCTTTATTATTAATAAACTACATTTCTTATTTCAAGCTCACACTTTCTGAGAGTGTCTTTATGACATTTCAAAGTATTATATCAAATGACTTATAAAATGAGTTTTTACTTTGTATTTATGTCCCCCAATCATATTAAGATCAAAATGGCTACACAGACATGTATATTATGTATATATGGTGCATGTATATTGAATATCTGTGTCTCCAAACTACAACTCAAACCTCTCCACTTTTCACTGTTTCCTCTGTAACCACCATAACTAATGCCACCAACTACCACTTGAGTCACTGAAATTGCCTTTCCAAAATGATCTCATGTTTCTCTCCCTCTTCATATGAAGATTTTTTTCTGTTCTTCTATTTCTTGAATGTGTTCCTCATTTTTCTGGCTCAGGGTATTTCCCTTGTTGTTCTTTGTCCTTGAAATGAAGCTTTTTCATATCTTACCATGTTCAGTCACTTCTTGTCTCTCAGAGCATCATTAATCTC
Source organism: Cacajao melanocephalus (assembly GCA_963573385.1). Classification (NCBI taxonomy): domain Eukaryota; kingdom Metazoa; phylum Chordata; class Mammalia; order Primates; family Pitheciidae; genus Cacajao; species Cacajao melanocephalus. The sequence continues at coordinate 104,322 of CAUYLG010028181.1, forward strand.
ATAACAATATCACCTTTTCAGAGAGGATTATCCTGGCAGTATCTGATGTATAATTTCTCCCATCCCTGTCACCCTCATAGAAGTTATCTGAATTGATCCTTTCCATACAATAATGGTCACTTCATTGTCTATCTCTCTTCTCTGTAACACAATCTCCATTTGTATGTCTTATCCACAGGGTCCTTTGATTGGTTTGTAGAGGCTTAGATTTGAAGGGAATTATAGGTTTGTATAAAAGTAATTGTGGTTTTTGCCATTAGTTTAACTACAAAACCGTAATTACTTTTGAACCAACCTAATATCTACCTCTTAAAGCTTGATAAAGTTTGTCTATAAAATTGCCTAGGCCTGTTGTTTTTAGACAACAGCTTCTACTCTTTTAATTTTGGTTTTTGGATCCTTAAACTGGGTCAACAGAGATCAACTATTATTTTTCTGGAAAAATCAGGCATTTAATAAGATTTAAACTTCTGTGCAACAAAAATTTTATTATTGTCTTATAAATGTTAATATTTTTTATTTCTTTTTTTTACATGTGCTTTCTCATTCGAAATTTTGCATGTGTATTCTCTGAAAGGCCACATGTATATTCTTACAAATTTGAGTTCTGGAGTCAAGCAAATAAGAGTTCAAATCCTGCTGCAGGCATGTAGTACTTGGGTGAACTTAAGCAAGTTGGTTAACTTCTCTAAGACTCGGTTTTCTCATTTGTGAAATTATTGTGAGGATTATTGATGGTAGTACATGTGAAGTACTTAGTCCAGTATGTGACACATAGTAAATACTCCATGATAGTTCTTGTATTGTTATTATTCGGAGTGGTAGACATAATATTTCTGATTATCTTTTTTTTATAATTAGACCATATGGTTGTCTGTTATTATTATCATTCATACTTCAAAAATGTCTACATGAAACATCTTTTAACCAAGCACAGTTTGGTAAACATCATTCTAGGACATGTTTTTAGCCAGTGAGTGTCAAAAACCTTGGTAGATCCACAACAAAGCATTAAAAAGAAATTAAAAGCAAAGAAAAGAATGCCAACATCAGGAAAGTAAGCAATTGATAAGTAGAGGTAGCATTATTCTGGTTGCAAATGTTATGCTGATTTTATCAGTTTCATTCAGTGAAAAATTATTCAAGTAAATATGGCAGTTTTAATGTCTCAAATTGTTTAAGAAAATCTAAGATACAGAGCATTCATTAGTTTGACTGCAGGCCTTCTGTGAACAGATCAACAGGATGAATACTTATGAAAGGAAAAACTTCCATGTCTTCCATGCAAAAAATAAAATAAAGACACACACACACACACACACACACACACACACACACACATTACTATGCAAATTTAAAGTCAAAAGTTCTTAAAAAGAGAGTAATCTAGAGCACTGTTCAGTAAACTCCCCTCTTGACTCTTGACTCCTTCTTTTTCCAAGTAACTGTTGTATAAATCATGGGTTTTTAGAGTAGAAGTCTAGATATTAAGAGTGATCAAAAACAAAGGAAGATAAGAAGCCATATCTAAAGTTGTCCTCAGTCTTTAAGTCAAAAGAAAGACAAAGCTATTAAGCAAAACTCTCTGAAGAATGAATCTAGGATAGATAAACTAGTCTACATATAGAGTAGGTGTTGATTCACCTTTACTCCTGATCCTGTGATCATCTCTGAGGTCCCAACCAGCAGTGCCCACATGCAGCACAGCCCGGTCACTAAGGTGGAAAAGAAGAGATTGGCAACTGGAAGAACAGTACCCATGGTTCATACAGCAATCTTCGTTTGAGGTCTACTCCCTTGCTGTCAGGACATGCCCTCCATCTGGATCCATTTCTTACTCATCCCAGCCGGATGCCTAAAGCAGAAGGAGTCCTCAGAAAAGTTACTCACTCATTCAATATTTATGTACTCAATATCAACTCTGTGCCAGAGACTGACTTATGTGATGGGAATATTGCAGTGAGCAAAAGAAAGTACTTCCTGGAGCTTACATTCCAGGGGAGGGAGCCAGAGGAAAAGCAAATACATATAAATTACGTCAAATAATAAGTACTACACAGGAAACTAAGTTACAGTGAGGAGAGGGAAAGTTATGAAGCTGTGTCATTAGATAGAATGGTCAGTTATGACATTTGGATTAACCTGTGTTCTCCCATATCATATGTTTAACCCCTAATCCCCAATACTTTAGAATGTGATCATATTTAGAAACAAAACCTTTGAAGAAGAGATTAAATTAAAATGAATGCTTTCGGATGTGCTCTAATCCAATCTGACTGAAGTCCTTATTAGAAGGGGAAATTTGGACACAGGAAGAAATCCTAAGGGTGCATGTACAGAGAGGGATAGCCATATGAAGAGGCTACACAAGGGCAGTCATCTGCAAGCCAAGGAGAGACGGCTTGGAGGAAATAAACCCTGCCAGTCCTAGAGACCAAGGTCTTGGACTTTCAGTCTCTAGAACTGTGAGAAAATGATGATCTGTTGTTTAAGCTACCCAGGTTGTGCTATTTTGTTGTACTGATCCTAGCAAATGAACACAGTTAGGGTGGACCTCTCTGTTGGGTTGGCAGAGTTGACATTTGAACACTAGCTGGTATGAAGTGAAGGAATGAATTGTGAAAATTTGATGAAGCAAATATCAAGAAGAAGGGGAAGCAAGTGCAGACGTCTTGAGAATGTTGCATGTTTGGGATAAATATTTGATGAATATGAGAGTGGCTGATTGGATGAGTAAAAGTGAGTACTCAATATATATCTGTTGAATTGGGAAGTATAGGGATGTACTAAGTGCCTATCTCTTCCCCACAGCTCCTGGACATTCCCTCTTATCGGAGCTCTGGCTGAGCACAGACATGGCACTCTTTCTCAGGGCTATCTCATCATCCACTAAAGAGAGGAAAGGGGGCAAGTGCTATAATACAGATGGTCCCCCATTTGCAGTGATTCAGCTTATGCTTTTTCAACTTTAAGATAATATGAAAGCATGCAACAGAAACTGTGCTTTGAATTTTGATCTTTTCCGGGGCTAATGCTATGTAGAAGAATACTCTCTCACCACAATGCTGGGCAGGGAGACTGAACCACAGCTCCCAATCACACAACCACCAGGATAAACAACAGATATGCCAAAGTGTACTCTGTTGCCAGATATTTTACTAAACTTTAGGCTAATGTAAGTGATCTGAGTACATTTAAGGTAAGCTAGGCTAAGCTATAGCATTTTGCAGGTTAGGTGGACTAAATGCATTTCCACATTTAGAGTGCCAAGGAAATGAACAAAAGAATCATCACTTAAGTTTAGATTAAGTGATGTAATATTGCTGAATATCACTTTCCTTTGTAAGGTAGTATGTTCAAACTCTAAAGTTAAATGGATATATCTTTTATTTGACTTTCTTTAATTCTGGAATGACTTTTTAAAGGCATTTAACAGAGAGGTTCAGGGAAAGTTTTAGGACAGACCATATAATTACATGTCATTCAAACTGTTTACAAACATGACTGTTACAGAGCTAGCAAAACTGTAATTACATTCTGAGTGAAGCTGTGATATGCTGGTTTTCATCAGGTAGTTGCATTATTAAAATTTATTTTTTACAGCAAAGAAGTGAAGTTTCCAAAAGAGCTCGTGTCTTGAATTTGTACTGACTACCTGCTCATTATTGTTTTCCAACAATGTTACTGAAACTACTTTTTCCATTTAAAATAATTACGGAAGTACCGTTGTTTTAGATTAAATATACCAGTGTAGGTTTAATTTGAGGGAGATTTTATGCTAATTTTGAATTTTTTTTACATATGATTGTGAATTATGTGTAAAGAAGACTTTTATAGTAATAATGATACATCTCATACGTATGTTTCATATTTGCATGCTTAGCACCATGAGTTGGAATTCCTTAACATTCAGATGAAATCTCTTTGTTTTTGATAACTAAGATTTTTACAGCCGGAGGTGACTTAGATCATTTAAGTTTCTTGCAGGCAGTCCATCTTTTTTACAAATGAAGAGAAACCAAGTCTTTTTCAGGACCATACAGCAAGTGGCAAAACCAGGGGTAGGCCTGGAATCTTGACCTCTCATGTTCTTTCTTTAATACATAAATACATAAATATTTTTAAATATTTATTTTTATTCTGTTAAATGTGACATGTCAACTTTATTAAAGTTGGAACTACACAGAAAGAGTGAGTCACATTTCTTCCTCAAGATTTTAGAGTGTAGAAGGACATAGATCTACAAGGACAGAAAACACTAGTGAACATAATCGAATGACAGTGCTAGACACCATTAGGGCACCCACATTTCTAGATTATTGGCTTTATTAAAATTGTCATAGAAAAGTTTCCAAGATAATTATTTTTTTTTCCAAATGTAATTTTATCTAGATTTCTTCAAGAGTCCAAGTTTGCTCGGATCATTTTGATATTAACATTAAATGACAGTAATATAAGGAAATGGGAAGAACAGGGTACCAGTAGTTCTTTGGCTCTCTTAAATGATGTGCAGTGTTCCCAGGCCACCATGTAGAGCCTTTTAATAGCTTTGTATTTTTGCCAGAATAGGTTTTTTTTTGTTTTTATGGGATTTTTTGCTGGAAGAAAACATGATGCTATTGATGCCATATATGTTGCTAAGGATCTTTTCTCACGTTTGCTCCTGAATCTTGGCCTTTTCTACTGTGGCCAGTTGCAGTGGCATGCACCTGCAGTCCCAGCTACTCAGGAGTACGGGGCAGGAGGATTTCTTGAGCCCAGGAGTTCCGATATATAATGTGCCATGATCGTGCCTGTGTATAACCACTTTAATCCAGCCTGAGCAACATAACAAAACCCAGCCTCTAAAAATAACTAACTAACTAAATAAATAAATGAATAAAAAGTTGCTTTCTGGAGAAATGTTTATGTAAGGTGGCAGAGTTGTTTTTTTTGTCAGCCCTGAAAAAGGCAGGGAGTTTAAAAGCTTCACTTGCTTTTAGTTTGCTTACTTTTAAAACTAAGGGGTGATAGCTGAAGGAATTGTTAGCTTTTTTGTATGTGCACATGGACCCGGTCATCTAACTCATCTCATGTTAATTTCTCTACCTGGAGTGCTTTTTCTGCTTCCCTACACAAAAAGGTGGTTACTCTCTAGGCCTTCAGCTTCCTTGAGCGTCATATCAAGGAAGCTGAAGTGTTCTGGTCTGTCTCAGTGTTCTATTAGTTTTCTTCATTTTACTCAACATTCTGTGTATATACGAATGTGTATATATGTTTAGCCATTTATTTCCTATCTCCTCTGCTAGAGTGTAAACTCCTGGAAAGCACATAATACATCTTCTGGTTTTACTACCATAGAATCCCTGCATTTTATGTAACATATAGTAGCCCATTAGGTAATGTTATGTGAATGAATGTCTGCATGAATAAGTGACTATGTGATATGTATGAAGACATGTGATCAGACTGTTGTTTAACAATTGTTTTAGTTTTTTACTACGTTTGACATCGTAAAATATGTAAAACCCTTCAAAGCATGTTTTAAATCTCTGAAATCGGGAAACGAACCTCGAAATGGGTACGTAAACTAAACAGAAGGTAGTTTTAGCTATTGTTAGTGATTTGTCAGCCTTCAAGAATTCAGAAATTCAGGATCTTGGAATGGGATTTTTATCTTTAAAAATCATAGATTGTTTTATACTAAATAAATGTCTTCATAAACTTTTATGACAACATAATTTAACAGATTTTGAAATGTGAAAATTTTAAGAGTTTCAAAGAAATGCATATTACATGGTAAGATGCATATCATATAGCATGAGAGACGTATATACCCATTAATCTTGGCACTTTGGAGGAACTCTAGGACATAAGGAATTCATCAAACAATACTCTCCAAGGGATTACTGAGTTGAAATCTTCATTTTTTTGACAAAGAAACTGTAATCCAGAGAGATTAGGTGATTCATCTACTTCAAGTCCTTTTTCTGGAATGTGATGATACAAATCAATATGTAACTGACTTCTCCAAGGTCACACCACCTGATAGTTGAATTTAGAATAAGAAAGACCACATGCTTCAGAGCCATAGGGACTTCATGAGAATCTCAGCTCTATTATGACCCAGGTCAGCTTCACTGTTTCTTTATCTGTATGATAGTGATAATTATCCTAATGCTATGGTTTGAATGTGTACCCCAAATGTTCCTGTGTTAGAAACTTAATTGCCTTTGTAACAGTTTTAAGAGGCTGGGCCTTTGAGAGGTGATTAGGCCTTGAGGGCTCTGCCCTAATGAATGGATTCATGCTGTTATTGCAGGAGTAGGTTAATTATTATGGGAGTGAGTTCTTGATTAAAGGATAAGTTCAGGGTCCCATTTTCTCTCTGTGTCCTGTGTTCACTCACCATGTGATACCCTTAGCCATGGGATGGCCCTCACCAGATGCTGGCAGCATGCTCGTGGACTTCCCAGCCTCCAGAATCATGAGCCAAATAAACTTGTGTTCTTTATAAATTATTCGGTCTGTGGTTATATGTTATAGTAGCAGGAAATGGACTAACACAACTACCTAACCCATTGTGTTTTAAATGAGAATTTATATATCAAATATCTAGCACAATGACTGACCATACTTCGTATTCAATAAATATTAGTTTCCTCTGCCTTCCCTTAAATGCCACCTCTCCTTATATAATGTCTAATAACAGGAACCTCACCATGTTGCTGCCAAAACATTCTGTTTATTAATCAATTAAACCCATTAAAATATTAATCATAATGCTTTAGCAAAATATGAGGCAGTACCATAGTAACTCCAATGACAAAATGTCTCAGGCAGTACCTCTCAAATTAGACAAATAGAAAAGTTGTGGAAGGTATGAAGGAAAAGGAGGGAAAGAAGGAAGAGAAAGAAAAATGCAGAGTGAAATTTTAAATGTTAAGATCATTCCCATTAATACAATTCTCCTATTAATCTCTTTCAGAGTAGACACTTGCCTCTTGTGAGGCAACTACCAATTTAAGGCTAAAAATATAATGCAGAACATTTAAGAAAAAATTGGAGTTTAAAATTCATACTGATAGAAGTCCTGGAAATATCCACTTTGAATTTAATTATTTCACAAAGATATAAAAACCTCATTTTTAGCTGAAGCAAATTAATGTAATGACAATTCACTTTTACTAGTGAAAGTGTCACTAGCTACCCACAGGATGTGTGTGTGTGTGTGTTTGTGAAAAAATATATTTTTGTGTGTTTACATATATATTATGTTTACATTTTTTTCTAAATCTCTTATAACCCTTCGAAGTTGTGTTGAACATCTGTTATTGCTCAGTTTTTTATGGCCAAATATTTAGAAAACAATCTTTTGACAGTTGAAATGACACTTTTAAGAAAGAAGGAAAATTAAGCCATTTCCCTCAAGCATCAACCAGCTGATGGTTGCTGACATGGGAAGATTTTCTTTCCAACCTTTTTGACTCACATACTTATCTAAGTAGATGGCTCATGGTTCAGACTTGAATAACCATCTTAAATTGTGATATTCAGAAATGTCAGCTCTGGCTATTTCTAAAATGAATAGTTTGGAATTGTTGTGTCTGTCTCCTTGACAGTTTTGTTTTGGAAGGAGGATAAAGGCTGTGATCCAGAAACCAAGTAGACAGCCTTTTTTTTTTTTGGAAAACTTATTGGATAAGAAACCCAAGAAAAGGCACTAGAAGATGTGAGAATGATTCTCCCGCCCTTCAAGAAGTTTTATTCTTACTGAGACACAGTAAGAAAATAAAAAAACAATTTAAATGAGAACAAAAAGATTGCTTGAAAAAGATAATCCATGGTATGACTATTCTGAAAACTGCACTGGTACTTTTCACAAAGGAATAGAGATGGCCAAGTCATAATGAGTTGAACCTGATGGAAATAGACGGGAAGGGAGTATTTAATGATGCTCAGTCTTTAATAAGTAAAATGTAATTCAGTCAATTAGTAATATAATATATCAAACAATTCTTTTGCAGTAACCAGTTTTGAAAGACTGGTTTGATTCAGGTACTGAGTAATCATCAGAGGTAGCATTGTTGTGTTACTGGGGAAAAGCTGATTCCCTTGGATTTCTGCATAAGTTTTCCTACTTGGATCAGATAAAATAAGTAAATACATAAACAAATAACCTCTTGATATTAAGGCCTCACTACTTTAGATGGCAAATAAAATGAATTAATAAATTACACTGATTATTGATATTCCAAACATGAAGTGTTAAATAAGTTATGGGACTTTTCCTGATGACTACTATAAATGATTTGAAATAGGTTTTTAGCTAAAATTCACAATTAATAACAAATGAGCTTTTAAGTCCTCAGAGAAAATAAACATAATAACAAATTACAGAGACATTGTGCAAACTTTAGATAGTGATCATTTAAGAGTTAATTTCATGAAATGAACAGTTGGCCATTAACAATCTGGGCTCAACAAATGTTAACATCCTAAATCATAAATAACCACTTTATTTTATAATGAATGTTTTAATTTCAGACGACCTGTAGATATTTGTTCAGAGGTTTGCTGTTGTATTTGTTCTGTTTCATTTTGTTTTGTTTATTTTTTAATTAACAAATAACACAAACTACTCAAGTGAATTTTATTTATTGCTATAGAAATATATATTTTATTAGATTACATCATGTGAAATTTGCTATTTTTGTAGGTCAGAACTATCAAATAAAAATATCTCATATGGTTTAACTTAGAATAACAGAGGTGCAGGTCAAGGACTGGGCATTTTAAAATTTAACTTGTAATCCAGGCTTCTACATGATACTGCATATAACATGGCAACATATAGACACTTATCGAAGGTGGGCAGCATTTGAACTCTCATGAGGTTAGCATACTCAGTGACCTAGACCTTCAAACTTTTAAAAACAATCAAAATCAATTTTTTTTCAATGACACTGATAAATAGAATTGTTAAGGGGACCAGATATTTCTTCACCATGAAAAGAGTATTATTATAGCTGCCTAAACATGAGTAACTTGAGAAAACAAATTAACTAAAATGTATATGTATACTTATTTTCCTTTGAATTTAAAATAAAAAGGTATGTAAATATTTTCTCATTAAATAATTAAATATATTAAACGAAATATAACAGTGTTTCTGTTTATATGCTATAAACATTTTGAAAGTTTATTTGCTGGTTTTTTCATTTCTAAAAGTGAGTCAAGCATTGAGAATTAGAAAATGATGACAAGAAGAGTATGTTTTGGAATTCTCTTGTATTATATATAGAATAATCACCATGCACATCAACCACACTTAGAATGATAAACCACATGGATTGAGTTAAACCAAATTAGAGATTAATTATAAGTGGCTTATTCCCCCCTTCAAATCTAGTTTTCAGAGGTTCTTTGAGACTATGCAAAATGCTGAATTTAGAACTCTTAGGTCACACGTGCTTACATTTTGATTTCATAACTATGGTATGGCAAACGGTATACTTTTCTCTTTCTCTCTCTCTCTCTCTCTATATATTTTTTTTGAGATGGAGTTTCGCTCTTGTTACCCAGGCTGGAGTGTAATGGCGCGATCTCAGCTCACCGCAACCTCCGCCTCCTGGGTTCAAGCAATTCTCCTGCCTTAGCCTCCCAAGTAGCTGGACTACAGGCATGTGCCACCATGCCCAGCTAATTTTTGTATTTTTAGTAGAGACGGGGTTTCACCATGTTGACCAGGCTGGTCTCGATCTATTGACCTCGTGATCCACCCCCCTCAGCGTCCCAAAGTGCTGGAATTATAGGCGTCAGCCACTGCGCCCAGCCACTTTTCTCAATATTAAAGTTGAAAAATCCCTTTCTCCTTGCTACTTCAAGCCTATTACTAGTTGAAGAGATAAAAATGCCCCTGAGAGCAGTGACCTTTGTGGCACTCTACAATATATACTTCTGTTGCAGCTTTAGAAGGTGTCTGAGATGATATCTGTACAAGGAGAATATGCCATGCTAGGAATAACCTGTCAATGCACACAAGACCAGAGGCCTTACAGGATCTGCTTTCAGAAATGCCCATCCCAGAGTATTTGGGGCTTCACATTGCATCCTCTGATCAGAATCCATATCTGATCCCCCATGTGTGTGAAGCAAACCCAAAATGAAGAGAATAGAACCTGTTACATATACTTAAATAAAATATTGCAAAAAAAGCTATTCTGTTTGGGCACCTTTGCTTTAGAATGAGATAGCTTTTATTATTGATGAAGTCCAGAAAAGTCACTGAGAAGCAGTATAACATGCAGACAGAAATAACTGTGATAAATGGGGTGTTATATCAGAGAATTCTGCATTTTTCCATCATAAAACTTAATGATTGTTTACACAATTACTTGTTTAATGTCTGTTCACATTGCCACAGTACAAGCGTTATGATGGCAAGCACTGTAATTGTCTCTCTTGAATCAGTGTATCACTGATACCACTTTGTATTTATGCCATTTTATATAAAGAATGTTATTTTTAATGATAAATTTTGGGGGAAAATTAATAAGGAAAACATTTCATCTTTCACATAGTCTTAAGTTAAACATAAAAGTACGAACAGAAAGAACAAAGTCACTTTTTTGCTTACTCTGAAAGAATCTGCAAAGAACTTACCCAAGTGTTCTTGACCTCTGAGTGACACTAGTTATGAAAGAAGACACCACCCATCCTCCTGCTGCACACTTCAAAAACACACTTTCTGTGGAGGAATGTAAATGACTGTTTGAAACAGAAAAATCCTTGAAAGCTTACTAATGGATTTCTCTTCAACAAAACAACTCCGGGAAAATGGACAGAAATTTTCCTTTCTGACTTGTTCACCTTGGTGAAGTAGTCCTTTAGCTCTGGATCTAAAAAAACAAAATTTGATTCTACACATGGAAAATCAGATATATTTTATATGGTTTTTAATTAAAATTAAAAATTAGTATGCAGTAATGATTATTGTATTTTTGGATTACATATGTTTATTGATGTCAGTAAACATGACCCCATCTTTTTTTTTTGACGTTTGAAAAGTATCAAGATTTTTTGTGTGTGACTACTTACTGTCTTGTAAAGCTCACATTGGCCTTTTCTAATCACTTCTTAGTCCCAACATTGTATCCTACAGGACACTGATTCTCTATGAATAAACAAAAAAGCATTCTACATTCAAAATGTTGTGTTAAACACAGTAATTTGCTGAAAGCATCTCCCAAGTTTCTATATGAATTATAGGTCTCCAAGAAGAGAATTACAGTAGTCAGTCTTTTTAATCTTCTCCAACTGTAGAACCCTTTTATCAGAAAGAGTCTCCTGGGTCTAATGTTTAGCAAAAAAAACCCCAAAACATTCTGGACAAAGTATACCATTTTCAAAATTTCATTTTATTATATAGAAGTATTGCAAAAGAACATAAAAGTGTTTCTAATGACTTCTGACTCATTCTGTATTTCAAATAACTGCCTAGGTCAAATTTGTAGAAACCATAAATACAAACACATAGTTTGTTGCATTTCCCCCATGGTTACCTATAAGCTGCTGCTTTTGCATTTGGGTTTTAATGGAAAAAACGGGTAGAAAAAGGCAGTCCTCATCTGCTGGTTATGTCACTCCATTTCTCACACCTTTGGTGGTTATGAATATCTATTTTTTTGGACTGCCTATGCCATCTTCTGTATTAATTGAATGAATGATTTTCAGCTGGAATAAGTGAGTCTTAGACATCAAGGGATAGCTAATTGAACAGTATTATATGAGGTAATGAAAGTGTGAAATATGAGGGGAAAGTCTTGTGAAATTTATATTTCTGTGATTTCCTTAGGTCATTTGCATACATTCCCATAATTTAACTCAATTTCAAGACATGTTAGTGTCTTCCAATTTAATTCAATTATGATGGTAACCACCTGGAATTAGTGCAGGCACCACCGGTTACAGGTGCAATTACCAATAAGAATATGCTCACTTCAGATGCCAACTGCAAGTTCAGAGGTTTCCAAGCCACCTAAATTTCTGAACAAATGGATTCAAATATGGGAGAGTTCATGCTATTTCCTTTAAGTCAATAGTTTGCTAGAGTCACCTACAGAACTCAGGAAGGTACATGCATAAATCAGAATCTGCCAATAAGAGACACATAAAGTGAGGTCTGGAAGAGTTGTGAACCCAATGCTTATATCCCCTCTTCTCATGGAATCAGAGTGTATCATCCTCCCAGTCTACCAGTGTGTTCACTAACCAGACAACTACACCAAACCTGGTGGTTCAAAGATTTTACTCGTGTTTTATATAGCCACGATTGATTGAATCATTAAGCACATGATAGTACTCAATCTCCATCATTTCCAAATTTTTCAGAATAATCATCTGTTTTTGATTTGTGTCATAGTTATATTTGCAATGCAAGCATATTGAAATTCTTTCCCACTCTAAAAGACCCAGAAAGTTTCATGTTGGAGTTGTATGTTTTTTTCTATTTTACCCTTTGCTCTCAATTTTCACTTTTAGTAATGTCTTTTAGTAGCATTTTCTCCTCTGACCTTCTTACCATCAGAATTAGCTCTGATGTGGATTGAGAAGATATGAATTAGCTCTGATGTAAGTTGAGAGGATATCAGTGATTTCCCTGCATAGACTACTTCCTGTCGTCTACCAGGAAGGGTTTTTGTGGAAGCCTTTTCACTGTCTCAGGGTCTGCAAATTATCAGATGCTTGACATTTGGAAACTAGACATCCAGATAAGTGGGCTGTGTTCCCAATATGTGGAATATTTTACAAAGAACTGTATTTCTTTACATATGAAACATAATTAAAGTACAAAAAAAAACTTATATATAAAATATTTTATTCTGCTGAAGCCAGTTTCTTGGAGTAGAGGATTTTCATTGTAGTATTAAATACATTAACTTATGTAAAGTTCTTAATGTCATTTTTATATAAATCCAGACAATATATTGGGATGTTAATTTGAAGAAAGAATGTAACACTCTTCTAATTTAGTTCCTAAAAAAGGTAAAATTTATTAAAATTTCAGACTAAAATTAAGAAAAAATACACGTACATTTAAAATGTGCTCAATTTTTTATTTTAAATATATCTTTGGTATTAGCCAATGATAGTAAACTTACTATGGACATCTCTTTTAGAAAATGATTGCTTATAAAGCATATGTCCAAGTGCAGGTCATACAAGCATCTGTTAAGTAAATTAATTGATCCCTCTCACAAATGTACAAGTATAGGTAATTTCTCAGAATGCATGGTATTAGGTTTACCATATGTATCTGAAAAAAGATGAGAAGAGCTTTTTTAGTAGTATCTTTTTTAAGGTATACATTATTGCACATATTTATGGAGTATGTGTGATATTGTGATACATGCATATGATATGTAATGGTCAAACCAGGGTATTTAGGATGTGTCTCATTTCAAACATTTATCATTTATTTGTGTAGGGAACATTTCTCATCTTCTAGCTATTTTGAAATATATAATAAATTATGGTTAATTATAGTAATCCTACAGTGCTATCAAACACAATAATTTACGTTTTCTAACTGCATGTAAATATTAACCAACCTCTCTTCATCTCCAACTGCTTCCCACCCCACCCCACCTGTGAGCCTGTGGTAAATATTATTCTAATCTCATTTTTTTAGCTCACAGATATGAGTAACAACCTGTAATATTTGTGTTCTGTGACTGTCTTACTTCACATGCCATAATGACCTTCAGTTCCATCTGCAAATGACGTTTTGCTGCAAGTGACAGGATTTTATTCTTTTTTATGTTGCAATAAATACTATTTGTGTGTGTGTGTGTATGTGTATATACATATATAGGCAGTGAAATACTGTTATGTGATATATCACATTGTCTTTGTTTATTCATGTATTGATGGATGGTTTGTTTTTTTCCATATGTTGGCTAAGGTGAATAGTGCTACAATAAATGTAGGGTGCATGTGTACATTTGATACACTGATTTACTTTCTTTGGATAAATACTTGGTAATGGTATTGCAGGATTGTATGGTAGTTGTACTTTCAGTTTTTTTTTAGAAACCTCCATACTGTTTTCCGTAATGACTATACAGATTTACATTCCCTCCAACAGTTGTTTTCCTCTGCATTCTCACCAGCATTTATTTTTTGTCTTTTGGATAATAGCCATTGTAATACTAAGTGAGATGATATCTAATTTTGTTTTTATATTCACTTCCCATATGACTAATGATGTTGAGCATTTTTTCTCATACATATTGCCCATTTGTATGTCTTCTCTAGAGAAATTATTCAGATTCCTTTCTCTTTAATGAGATTATTTGTTTTTGGTTTTGGTATTGACTTGTTGGAGATTTTTGTATATTCTAGATATTAGTTCCTTGTCAGATGAACAGTTTGCAAATATTTTCCCCCATTTAACATTTTGTTTCTTCACTCTGTTGATTTTTTCCTTTGTTGTGCACAAGCTTTTTAGTTTAATGTAATAGTACTATATGTCTATTTTTATTTTTGTTGCTTGTGATTTTGAATTTATAGCAATAAAATGCCTTGTCTACACCAATATCCTGAAGCATTTCCCCTGTTTTCTTCTAGTAGTTCTATAATATGGGCTGTTACATGTAAATCCTCAATGAGTTTTGAGTTGATTTTTATACATCATGAGAGATAGGGTTTGGTTCCATTATTTTTTCCTTTGGATATCCAGTTGTCTCAACACCTTTTATTGAAGAGGGTATCTTTCCCCCAGTGTGTGTTTGTGATGCCTTTGTTGAAAATCAGTTGGCTGTAAATACATGCCTTTGTTTCTATGTTCTCTATTCTGTTACTTTGGTGTATGTGCCTATTTTTATACCAATATCATGCTGGTTTGGTTACCATATAGTATATTTTGAAGCCAGGTAGTGTGATTGTTCCGGCTTTGTACTTTTTGCTAAGGATTGAATTGGTTATTTGGGTTCATTTGTGGTTATATACAAATATTAGGATTGTATTTTCTATCTCTTTGGAGAGTGTCTTTGGTATTTTTATAGGCATTGTATTGTATCTTTATATTACTTTGAGTAGTATGGTCATATTGATTCTTTCAATCCCTGACCATGGAATGTTTCTCTGTATGTTTGTATCCTCTTCAGTTCTTTTCATCAGAAGTTTGTAATTTTCCTTCTAGAGTTTTTTCACCTCTATGGTTAGATTTATTTCTAGGTCTATTCTTCATAGCAGCATGAAAACGAACTAATACCTACCGTAAATTGATACCACAGAGTGGGATGCTGTTGTAAATTACCCTACTCTCTGTGGTATCTGCGATTGTCTTCACCTGAAAATGTGGAAGCAACATTGGAACTGGATAACAGGCAGACGTTGGAACAGTTTGGAGGGCTGAGAAGACAGGAAGATGTGGGAAAGTTTGGAACTTCCTAGAGACTTGTTGAATGGTTTTGACCAAAATGCTGATAATGATATGGACAACGAAATCCAGGCTGAAGTGGACTCAGATGGAGATGAGGGACTCCTTGGGAGCTGGAGCAAAGGTGACTCTTGCTACACTTTAGCAAAGAGACTGGCAGCATTTTGCTCTTGTCCTACAGATCTGTGGAACTTTAAACTTGAGAGAGATGATTTAGGGTATCTGGTGGAAGAAATTTCTAAGCAGCAAAGCATTCAAGAGGTGACAGAACATAAAAGGTTAGAAAATTTGCAGCCTGCAATGCAGTGGGAAAGTAAAAAACATTTTCTGGGGAGAAATTCAAACTGGCTACAGAAGTTTGCGTAAGTAACAAGGAGCCAGATGCTAATTGCGAAGACAATGGGGAAAATGTCTCCAGGCATGTCTGAGACCATCATGGCAGCCACTCTCATCACAGGCCTGGAGTTCTAGAAGATACAAATGGTAGGCCCAGGGCCCTCCTTCCCCCACCCCCACCTTCGCTTTATGCAGCCTCAGAACGTGGTGCGCTGTGTTCCTACTGCTTTAGCTCTAGCTATGGCTAAAAGGGGCCACAGTGACACTCGGGCCATTGCTTCAGAGGATGCAGGCCCCAAGACTTGGAAACTCACATGTGGTATTGGGCCTTTGGGTGCACAGAAATCAAGAACTGAGGTTTGAGAACCTCTGCCTACATTTCAGAGCAAGTATGGAAATGCTTGGATGTCCAGGAAGAAGTTTGCTGCAGGGGCAGAGCCCTCATGGAGAACTTATGCTCGGACAGTTGGAAGGAAAATGTGGGGTTGCAGCACCCATATAGAATCTCCACTGGGGCACTACCTAGTAGAACTGTGATAAGTGGGCCACCACCCTCCAGACCCAGAATTGTAGATCCACTGACAGCTTGCACTGTGTCCCTGGAAAAGCTGCAGACACTCAATGGCAGCCCATGAAAGCAGCTGGTGGTTTGAGGGGGATATACCCTGTAAAGCCACAGGGGTAGAGCTGACCAAGGCCATGGGAGCCCACCCACCTCTAGCATCAGTGTGACCTGGATATGAGACATGGTGTTAAAGGGGAGATCATTTTGAAACTTCAGTGACTGCTATATTGGATTTTGGACTTGTATGGGGCCTGTAGCTCTTTTTTTGGCCGATTTCTCCCATTTGGAACAGGCGTATTTACCCAACGCCTGTACCCAACTGCTTATAGGAAGTTAATAACTTACTTTTGATTTTACAGACTCATAGACCGAAGTGATTTGCCTTGTCTCAGATAAGACTTTGGACTTGAATTTTAGGGTTAATTTTGGAATGAGTTAAGACTTTAGGGGACTGTTGGAGGGCATTATTGTGTTTTGAAATGTGAGGACATGAGATTGTGAGGGGCCAGGAGTGGAATGATAGGGTTTGGTTGTGGCCCCACCAAAATCTCATTTTGAATTCTAGTTCCCACAATCCCCATGTATTGTGGGAGGGACCCAGTGGGACATAATTAAATCATGGTGGTAGTTACCTTCATGATGTTCTCGTGATAGTGAATGAGTTCTCACAAGATCTGATGGCTCTATAAAGGGATTTTTCTCCTTTGTTCAGCGCTTCTTCTTCCTGCTGTCATGTGAAAAAAGACATGCTTGCTTCCCCTTCCACCATGAATGTAGGTTTTTCTGAGGCCTCCTCAGCCCTGCAGAACTGTGAATCAATTAAGTGCCATGAAAATGAACTAGTATAGTTATGTATTTATAGCACCGTAAAAATGAACTAGTATAGTTATGTATTTATTACTGTTTTCAGAATTCTCTATTTTACTTTTGACAGTTTTACTCTAACCTGCATTGGAAATGAACTTTCTGAGATGAATCTTTTTGGGATTATTTGAGCTCCCTGTATTTGGATGTCTTTGTCTCTTGTAAAACTTGGGAATTTTTCAGCTATTAATTTGTTAAATATGTTTTCTATTATTTTTCCCATCTTTTCACCTTTTACAGCATTGAAAATGCATATATTGTTCACTTTCTGGTAAAACAGAAATATATTTCATATATCACAAATGTTTTTCTCTTTCTCTTTTTCCTTTTTTTTTTGACAGGTTATTTTCAAGTTCAGTGATTCTTTTGCTTATATAGTCTATTGTTGAAGATGTCTTTTGTAATTTAACTTTATTTATTGAAATCTCTAGTTCCAGTATTTCAGTTTGATTTCTGTTCTGATGATATCCATCTCTCTTGAATTTCTCTTTTAGATCATGTGTTGTTTTCCTACATTTTTGTGGGGTTTCTATTGTATCTCACTGTTTCTTTAATATTATTATTTTGAATTTTTTTCACTAATTCCATAAGTTTCCTTTTTGTTGGGATCTGTTAATGAAGAATCATTGTGTTCCTTTGAAGTTGTCATGTTTCCTTGCCTTTTCATGTTTTCATGTCCTTACTTTGAAATTTGTGTATATGGTACAACAGTTGCTTTTTCAAGTTCGATGGATTGATTTTCATAGGAAAAGACATTTTTATCGATGTATCTGTAATGTTGATTTAGTAAGATTATTTTGCTTTGAATGTGAGTTTGCACAGTAGGGTAGATTTTGTATGATTTGGGGGCTGTAATCAATGTCAGGTTTGTCTGCGTCTTCCTTATTTGCTTGGGCTGCAGATGTTAGTGGATGCTATGGTGAGATTTTGCTGGGGAGAGGAACATCAAGAGGGTGGGTGCTCAGGCACAGGTTTGCCAGTCCTCAGGCCCTCAGGCAGTGTCCACTGACACAAGTGGTAATACGTCTGGGTGAGCCAGTCCTTGGGCTTCCATGCATGTTGCTTGTGTGTTGTAAGTAACGGTGGTGGGCTGGGTGTTTAGGCATGTCCTCAGGCCTGTGAGTGGTGTACACAGTGGCTGTGATGGTAGTGGTAGTCTGTGCAGGCCATCCCCTACCCCCACAGTGGTGCTTGCATGTCATTGCCAGCAGTGGTGGTGGTGGTAAAGGCAACTTTTCCTCAGGCTCCCCTGGTGAGTGCTGCCAGTGGTGGTAAGGTCAGGTTGATCTCCAGGCTCCTAGACATATGCATAGGTGCCACTGCAAGAGGCTGTAGCCATGGTGGTCGTATCCCCCAATGGTGCATGTGGGCATAGGCTGACTTGGGGAGGGCAGGTTTATCCCTGAGTCTCCAGATGGCATGCTCAGGCCTTGGAAGTGGTGACAGTTGGTGGTGCAGGCTTGTCCCAGAACCCCATTAAATGTTCTCTGGCCCTACTGCTGGAGGGGGCAGGGTTGCTGTCAGTGGCA
This sequence comes from Cacajao melanocephalus, assembly GCA_963573385.1. NCBI lineage: Eukaryota > Metazoa > Chordata > Mammalia > Primates > Pitheciidae > Cacajao > Cacajao melanocephalus. The sequence continues at coordinate 123,040 of CAUYLG010028181.1, forward strand.
TCAGTCTGAAGCAGGTGGCTCTCGGGCTGTAGTGAGTGTATTCTGTTACTCTCTCTGTCCTGGAGGCAGCCCATTTCCTGGCGTATAGGACACTGCATGGGTGAGAATGCTTGGGAGCAAGCCCCTCCACTCAGTCCAGCTGGCCTTATGTCACTGCGGCTCTCTGGATAAATGTAGGATGATGTCAACAGGACTTCAGTGATGTGGAGATAGAGGGGCTGCTGGATCCCAAACAGGATATCATGTGGTGGGGGCTGGGCTCTCCAGATGGCTCCATGCTTCATCTGCTTGGATCTTGGAGAGGGTGTGGGACTCAGTATAAACTCCCTCTCTGTAACAATGCCATTGTGTGGATTCCAGGAAACTTTATATGCTAGTCTCAGGGCTCACAAGGGCTTAGGAAGTCTCCCTTGGCTGTGATTGCAGGAGTCTGCAGTGGGGATGTCTGTAGAACAAGGTATTTTTCCCACAATGGGGAGTGCCTCATGGCTTTAAGCCAATCCTACGGAGGCTGTCTTCTTTGTTTTTTTTCTCTTTCTGTGCTTCAGAGCTCTGTCAACTTCCCTGCTGAATCCCATTGTTCTCTATTAGACACTGTATTTGATGTTTATCTACTGACTGTTTTTGCTCCTGCTTTGTGGAGAAGCTGAGTGCCAGGCACCTCTTAATACCTACCTTAAAGTCTGCAAGAACCACTTTTTTAACGTGTGTATTAATATATATATCCTAATTTTTTCTGTTTGCATTATTTTTAGTGTATTTAAGTTAATGTGAATTTCCCAAAATGTATTTAGTTGTACTTTGAAGATTTTCCTCATTTAGTTTTCTAAATAGAGATTTCCTGAGTGTTGGCTTCCTTTCAACTATAACTCATTCAGCAGCAATGCTACTACAGTAACACTTTGGACATGACCCTCCTGCAGACATATCACATTGTTCTATAATTATTTACATATGTAATTCAACCATGAATAGTAAGGCCTAAAGGATACAAAGCCATACTTTTTGTTGATTGTTGTGTAATTTCTATCTCAGCACTGTGCTTGAGTTAGTCACTAAGGAAATGTTATTTGAAGAGAACTTACACAAGCATCAATGAGCCTAAGTTCCTTTTTTGTTCTTTGCCCCTTTTTTAAAACATTTATCATCAGGTAATAACTCTTGCCAGCCACTGACACAAGAAAGCATTTTCTGGGGCAATTTGCCTTTTTTCTGACAGACACATTGCCCCAGCTGTTTCTCAACATGAGGATTATGAAAATAATTAAATTAGAAAAGCCATCTCATAGTTTGAAGTCTAGTTCCTTCTCCTAAGCTTTTAGTATTACATATGAACTTAAAAAAGAATTGTCCCATATAACAAACCTGCTCATGTACCCCCTGAATTTAAAACAAAAGTTGAAATTATTTTTAAAAAGGAAAATCATAAATAAGAGAAAATATGTTTACTATTTATTAAGTGGAAAAAAATTAGAGTATCTTGAGGCAATAAAATTATAGTTAAATATGAAGTATTTTATGAATTGTGATTAAAAGCAGACTTACTAAATGGTGTGCATATTTTTTAATAAAAATTATATAGAAGGTAACAAAGTGTTTGAAATATTAGTATATACTTGAAGTATGATTACTTTTTCTTTATGCAGATATTTTAAATATTATATTTCTTTGTTCTCAAAAGTAATTTATCAAAATTAGTACATAAAGTCCTGATAAGCGTGAATTTTACTGAAGGTAAATTACACCTCAAAAAGCCTGATTAATAAAGGAGGGTATGGGGAATGATGATTGATTGTATTTTTATTAAAAAAGAAAAAAAAAAACAAGTGTCCATAAGAATACAGAATACATACAGCTTTTTTCTTCTTTTCATTTGTTTTGTAGTTCACTAAGTCTTTGATGTCATGTTCTGATAAACTGATTGTATCGAATTAGTAATGATACACAGTAAAAATAGGAATAAAAAGGGACAAATATGCTTTTTTTTTTAATTGTATTTGGGCTCTGGGGTACATGTGCACATCCTGCATCCTGCAGGATTGTTGCATTGGTACATACACGCCATGGTGGTTTGCTGTCTCCATCCCCCCCGCTGTCCCCCATTGCCTACATCAGTCATTTCTCCCAGTGTTATCCCTCCCCCGCGTCCCCCTGCGCTGTCCCCCCCTCCTCTCCCCTCCACCCCTTACTTAGCCCTGTGAATGTTGTTTCCTTCCGTGTGCCCAGGTTTTCTCATTGTTCATCACCTGCCTATGAGTGAAAACATGTGGTGTTTGGTTTTCTGTTCTTGTGTCAGTTTGCTGAGAATGATGGTTTCTAGGTTCATCCATGTCTCTACAAAGGATACGATCTCATCGTTTTTTATGGCTGCATAGTACTCCATGGTGTATATGTGCCACATTTTTTTTGTCCAGTCTATCATCAGTATTCATTTGGTTTGGTTCCAGGTCTTTGCTATCATAAACAGCGCCACAATGAACATACCTGTGCATGTGTCTTTATGATAGAACGATTTATAATCCTTTGGATATATACCCAGTAATGGGATTGCTGGGTCAA
>CAUYLG010028182.1:0-14019 GCA_963573385.1 Cacajao melanocephalus
GAACAAGAATCCTGTTCTCTCTCCCTCTTTTCCTTCCTCTTTCTTTCTCTCGTACAGTCTTTTTTTTTCTTTCTTTCACTCTCACTTTCTTTCCTCTCTTTTTCTTTCTTTCAAAAAATTAAAAAAAAAAAAAAAAAAAAAGAATAAAAGAGCTTTCCTGCTAAAAAAAATTCCTGTTAGTAAACTGGAAGCTCTTTTGCTTAGTTTTTACCTTTATGAGAGCATCAGAATCAGTTTAGAAATTAACCAATTGAGGCAAGTCACCTCTCATCTTAGGAACATAAATGTTGAAATTTTTTTTAAAAAGTATTATCAAGCTTCTCTCCCTCCGCATGAGTAGGCTTTCATATTACTACTGACTGTTGTTTAAAATTTAAAAAGGGTATTCATTGCCATGGGTGGGGGGCAGGGTGCATAAGATAGTTTTTCCTTTGGCACAGGTTCACTTAAAACAAATATTAAAACCTTCAGGTCCTCCTAGAAAGAAACGAGGATGGTATTGTGTACTTCTTACAGTTTGTTTTTCAATGACATACAAATGCACCTGAAAATACAAGTTACATAACAATGTCTGCACAAACTCTATGCCTAGAAAAGGGATGCTGACAGCTGTATGAAGAGTGAAAACTAAAAGTACATTTTATGGTAGTTGTGTCAATTATTTTTAAATATATATGTATTGTCACTTGAGGAAAAGAAAGATCATTTAAACAACTGGACTTTATAAGAAAACAGGTATTGAAGAGACTGAAAAAAACTTAAATGTGGTCCATTCACCACTGAGGATACTACTCACTGAATAACAAAGATTATCTAACAAGTCTCCAGTTCTTAAGATGACTTATACCAATACCCAAAATAATAACATCCTCTATTGGAATCAGACAAAAAAGGCAGTAAAACAAGGTTGAGCACAGCCTTTCCACACAGTAGTTATAAGTTGCTCAAGAGTGGAGTTCTAAAATTTATTTTGATTTTCTTAAACTCACTCACTTGTGACCGATCTCGTGTGCAATGGTAAAAGCTGAACCCAGGCCAATGTCTTCATTAATGCTGCAGCTCCTTTCAGGCTCACACATTCCAGCCACAGAGGCCAAGCCTGAATAAACAGAAAGAGACATAAAGGGTCAAGCCAAGGTGTTTCAGTCTTTAAAAGCCCATACTTATAAATGCCTGGATTCTTTTTAATAACCTCCATGCACAGAAGGAGCTGTTGGCAAAAGGTTAACTTTCTAGTCATTTGCAAAATCACTGGGGGGAATTTCACTTTGCCGGCTAGACATTAATATTTTTTGAACTGCAGTCAGTGCTGGAAAATGTCTAGACTAGGGGTTAGATTTATAAATTTTACTTCTGGTAACTTGGGACCACCTAGTAACTTGAGCCAGAAGAGGGAATTCAAGAAAGCATTTCTATTTTAACATTCTTCAGGCTGCAGAAAGCAAAATATATCCACATTATTTTTCTAAAGAGATCTGTTTAAGTTTAGTGGGTTCATAAAAATATACAAGCAACTTTCTAGTTACCAAAAAAAGAGGGAATCCCAAATGATTTTTTAAGTGATATTTTTATTAAAAATAAAATGAATGATTCAAAAGAGGTAAAGGAGAACTGTTAAAGATGGCAGGTTTTTGCATTTTTTAAAAATCTTCTGAAATTAATCCCGACAGTGATGCAACAATTTCTTTGAGTATTTTAATAGGAGGAAAGTCATTCATACATTCAGTGTCATTTTCCCTCTCACCTATCCCCTACTTCAATGCATTAGAGTTTTACTAATAAAGCAAATACTATGGTGTTAATTCGCTGATTCCAGTGAAATGTTATGTTACTCAAGGTATTCTCCCCTTAGGGATTTTAGTATGCAAAAGTTTTAATATTTACTTTCAAATGAATATTATGCTGTGTGAAATACTACAGAACTTTAAAACAGTGCTTAGAAAAAAGAATTTTTGTGCAAAAGCAAAAATGTCATCTCTTATAAGGAAACAGATGCCAAATCATACTTCATGCTCACAGAAACAAAAAGTTATTTAGAAGAAGTTGAAGGGGAAGCAGGAAAAACATTTTTTATGGTTAGTAGTCTACTATCATCACCCACTTTCCCACCAAAAGTGATTTCAATTCAATTCAATGAATATTTATTGAATGCAATAAGCAATGTTCTCTGTTAGGTATAATTTCCCAGATGTACTAATTAGAAACAATAAATGCTATTCAATCCATGTTTTTACTGACAAGAAAGCTCTAGAAGTTGTGTTTCCCTGTATTTTCTAATATAAGTATTAACATAACAGGTACATTGAAACAGAGATGAGATTAGTGCTGGATTTGCTAATAGATTGTTTGCTTTTCCTACTGTTTTATGCGAGAGGGGCAGGAGTTAGGGAGGAGTTGATTTCTGCCTCACAGAGTTATAAATGCTAGTGATAACCCTGAGTTGCTTTTCTATTCATTAGAGGTATTGGGACCTGAAAAAGAGAATGTAAAAAGTGGAGCAGGATAACTTATTTTTTTGTTTCAGTCAATTTTTTGTTAATATTTAATATCTGTTTAAATAGTAAAAATATTTTAATGAATGTGATTTCCAATCTCCACTGAAAGAAAGAGAAACACATACAGTGAATTTTACTTTTATTTTGAGAAAAATAAAATGAGAAGTAGAATAGGAAAATACCTGAAATCTTGAAAAAAAAAAGTTACAGTATATTATCTGGCTTCAAGTTATTTGGTTCAAAGTGGCCTATTATATCAGAAGAACAAAGCCACTCTGAATACTGTTTCTGTTTTGAGCTTTATGAAATGTATTTTTTTAAAGAAAAGCATAATTACTAAGAATAATTATTATTAAATTAATGTTTCTTATATTTCCCAACATTTATTATTCCATGGGCTAGCTTTTGAGTTTTGTTGTTGTCGTGTTGTTTTTTGGTATGCGCCATGTGGCTGTATTTTCAATTGAGAATTCTCAAGGACCCCTCAAGGTGCATTTACAAGCACAGATTTATTTCTACCATCTTATATAAAATTGTTATCTCCACTAAAACAATAACTTAAGAAAGAATATACTTGAGAAATTACTACTTATTAAAATATAAAGCCAAATCTTAACTAAAATGAAAGTATTTTAAATGCTAATGTATTTTCACATCCCCCCACAATTTTCTGTATCCCTATAAAATTGAGACTGTCAAAGTTCTTATGTGTGATTCTGTTAATAGCTGTTTGATTACTATTTGGGTCATTTAGATTTCCTCAGCTTGATGGCCACAGTTTGCACCCTTAAACCTACTTAGCCATGTTACAATTGGTCATCAGAATTATTAAGCAAGAGACTCTGGAAAAATCAGTATGAAAACCAATATGAAAGTGACTAGAATACAACTTAAAAAGTAATTTGGTCAATTCTGTACTGAAAATATATTTTCCACAGATGAAGTTAAGACGTGTGTGCATATATATATATACATATATATATGCAGCTCATTCAGTTTTCACTACAAGAAGTAGTATAAAAACAATATACAAGTCTACAATTTGAAAAATAACTTCTATTGAGCTTGAAAGTGCATTGGCACGTACGTATTAATGTACTGATTCTATAAATTAAAAAACTATCAAAGTTAGAACACATTATTTTTAAAAAAACAAAATGAGTAGTAGAATAGGAAAATACCTCAAATCTTTGCCAATAATGACAACAAAAGTACTAGGCAGTGGTCTTATTTATGTCATTAGATTGGTGCAATAGTAATTTTAAAAGTAATGGCAAAAACCGCAAATTACTTTTAACCAACCTAATACAATGAAGAGCATATCTCGATGTAAATAATCTACCTTCAAAAAGCAGAATATATATATAATTATATAAATTTATACATATGTATATGTAGAGAGTATATATATATATAGAGAGAGAGAGAGAAATACACACATATATACAGTAGATTGCTTGCTTTTCCTATTGTTTTATGCGAGAGGGGCAGGAGTTGGGGAGGGAGTTGATTTCTGCCTCACAGAGTTATAAATGCTAGTAATAACACATATATACAATATATGTGTGTATTTCTCTCTCTCAGAATATATATATAATTATATAAATTTATATATATGTATATATAGAGAGAGGATATGTATATATTTAGAGAGAGAGAAATACACACATATATACAACCATTTCTTCAAATATAGATATACTAGAAAAATGCTAGCTCTAGCTAATATGTGCAACTGATTTGAGGTCTGGTATCTATTATAATTAAAATTGATTGAACACTTAATAAACACTTAGAGAATCTGTGTACAATAAATATGGGGGGGGTAAGTTTAAAAGTATAGGCAATTTCTACATTAAATAATACCAGTTCATTTTTATACTACTTCTTTACTAAATACATCTACAATTTTTTTCCTTAAATGATTTTAACAATGTCCATGTAGCATAAGGGCAAATATTACTCCTACATTATAGATAAGAAAATTGAGGAACAAAGAGCTTAAATACACTGTAAAAGTTAATGCACTGAAACTGTCAAAGCCAGTTGTTAGTTCCCAGTTCAGAGTCCTCTCTGTTGGATTATGTTGGTCTTGTTAGCTTTAAACACTGCAGAGTAAATCATTTTGATGTGAGCTTGCTCAGCAAAGAGAGCTCTGTCTGCATTATGCTTTTTAACTAGCAAGCTTCTCCATAATTAATACTCAGCATTGGCTAACTGGGATTTCTTCTTCAGCCATAAATCCTAAGGGAAATGAGTAGGAGAAGCCTGGGAAGTCAGGTAAAATTATCAGGAGAAATTTTAGTTTCTGAAGAGATGTTTCACTGAACTTCCAGGAAGTTAGGTAACACTTTTCCTCCTATATCTACTTTATCTTGATCTTCCCAAAATGATTATGAGGTGCATAGGAATCAATTTCATAAGTATTCTTTTACAGATAAGAAAATTGAGGCTTGTCACCGAGAAACTAGAGAATTCACCTTCAGTCATTTAACTTCTGAGTCTGTAAAAAGTCTCTATGACATTAAAAAATTTATGGTAGAAAAAAAGCTTCTGCCCTTTAAAATAACTCTAGTTACTTAAAAATTTAGACTACTGGAGAGCTACCCTTTTTGCCCATTTGTATTTGCAGTTAACTATGAAACTATGCTCTATAACAGGGTGCAATTTTTTAAAATTCCAGAATATTACAGAAATGCTTTTAAAAAGACAAATTATCCGTAGGGAGCACAAGAAAGATAATCCTGTCCTCTCTCTTCACCTGTTGCTATAATATTTTATAAGATTATTTTTTCTTATTGTTTGGGTAGTAGAAATTTCCAACAATATCTTAATTTACGGGGGCTATACTCTTTCCACAAAACTGTACCAAAACAAGTATTGTTCTTGATGCCTCCTCGTTACGTAACCCTAGTTGTTGTTGTTTTTTTTTCCTTTCCTTTCCTAGCCTAAAATTTCAAAATGTTGACTGCTTTCATTGGCTCTCACAGTCTTGGTATTTTTAGAAAATACATTACAGAGATGGATTATATGAAAATAAGTGATAACTTCGATTTATAATTCCTTAATGATTTTGAATCATATTCTGCTAATTTTAATAATCATTCCAGTTGTCAAAAAAGCCAGCGACATTTATATAATATTTATGATAGCAATAAATACTTGTTTCCTAGTAAACGACATGGCCACAAAGGCTGGAGGATTTCAGATGCACAGAATGAAAAATGGCCAAATTAATAGTAAAGATTAAAGTCACTGGTCCAAAAAGACAATCTGAACCATTCAACCTTTATTTAAAAAACAAAACAAATCGACTTACCCAGTGTTCCACAGGGCTTATTTTTATAAGTGCAGATATCGTATCTATGGAGAAAAAAAGAGATAAAATTTGTAATCTGATCAAATTTGTAAAATATTTTTCTATATTCATCACATCTCTCTCCTGGAGCTCTGATGTCAGACCACAATCAATGCAATTACGAGCAGTTAGCTGGAGTGTCGGCATTTTCAGCACTCCACAGTGCTGAGGGACACAACAGGCAGCACTATACTCACAGCCTCTGGCTGCAAGCCAGCAGAACACCTGCCAGTAAGAAAGAAAGGTTAAAGTGGATTTTTGTAATCCCAAGTTCCATAAAACCATCTACCATGCTGTTTTGAAGCTGGAGTAGCTGTAGCTTGTCTGCAGATTGCTACTACTTCTGCAAAAAGCAAATAGGTGGCTTCTTATTTTCAGTCTCCTTTGAACCTGTGGGAATATGGTTTTATTATAGCCACAGACTGTATTTTATACTTCTGAGCTAGAGGCACTATTTGAAATTGCTTTAACTCTAGCATAGGTTCTTGTTAAAGAACAAAAGAGGCCGGGAGTGGTGGCTCATGTCTGTAATCCCAGCACTTTGGGATTATCATTTGTGCCATAACCTACTTATATACAAAATATAGAGACAAAAGAGTGAATATACATTGAAAACTAGGAAACAGATTCATATAGGATATACATCTAAAAGAGGTTTTAAAGATTATGGCAGATAAAAAAAGAAAAGTAGATCAGGCATGGTGGCTCATGCCTGTAATCCCAGCACTTTGGGAGGCTGAGGTGGGTGGATCACGAGGTCAGGAGTTTGAGACCAGCCTGGCCAGCATGGTGAAACTCTGTCTCTACTAAAAATACAAAAAATTAGCCGGGCATGGTGGTGTGTGCCTGTAATCCCAGTTACTCAAGAGGCTGAGTCAGGAGAATCACTTGAATCCGTGAGGCGGAGGCTGCAGTGAGCTGAGATTGTACCACTGCACTCCAGCCTGGGTGACAGAGCGAGACTCTTGTCTCAAAAAAAAAAAAAAAAAAAAAAAAAAATTAAGCATTCCAAGCAGAGAACAGAATATTCAAAGGAACAAAGTCTAGAAAGTATATGGCATATCTAAATAACTATGAGAATTTCAGAGAGGCTGAAACATTGAATGCTAAACCAGATTTGTTCTTCTTATAGACAAACGTAACTTAAAAAACAGTTTGTATAGTAGGAAAGGATTTTCTCAAAGTATGAGTATATATACAGATTGAGTTTATACATAGATATAAATCTGGAAGGATAACACTGCGTATCTAAGGGAAGGGTGGAAGAGTAGGGAGAGTATACACACATATACACATTTCTGTACAATGAACATTTAATCAGAAAGTCTTTCAGCTATGCCTATCTCTGGTGATAAACACAGAGCTGTGCTGTCAGTCCTATATTTCTTACAAATGTAAAGAATCTTGAGAAAGCATGTAATTGAAGCTTTACTATGCTTAAGCCATTGTCTCTCAAAGTAGGCCAAATATGAACCAGCTTATTTCAATTCCTCCATATAACTCTCAGTCTTCTCCCATCTTATCCTTAAATATCATTTTTAACTGTATGCTGTGATAATAATCTTCCCTAACTTAACACCCCCTTTCTTTCTTTTACCTAACTTTCTCATTTTTATTTTGCATCACATTCACTCTATATCCCATCAACTCTTCTCTGCCATACTGTGAGTTTGCCTTATTTTCCTCCAGATCCTAGCCATTTCAGGAAAAATTACAAAGAAAAGTAACACAAGAAGTCTTGCTTTATCCCAAAGATATAATTGGTATACTTTTAGGACTTTTCTTGTAGCAATACAAATTGAAGAAAGAAGAGATTGAGGAAAAGGAATTCCTACTGCTTACTCTCAACATCCTTTACAAAATTTTGTCACTACTAAATCCTTACCAACCCACAGATGGTAGGAGCCCCCAAACCTAGGCCTGTGATCCTAACTTCAGACTAGGCTAAGAAGTACACTGGAATGATAAGAATTAAAATAAAAGATGAAATAAAATTGGAAAATGTTCTTTATTCTGAAATTGGATAGAAAAATAGTACCTTATCACTATGGTAATTTTTTGTTTTTTTTTTCATGAAATTATAATAAAGGCTTTAGGTCAGATGAAAAAGAATAAAGAAAGATAGTCATAGGAAATCTACATAAAGCCCAGTACTTTAGGGAAATCAGTGTTCCACTTTTGGGTGAGTAGATGAATGCATATGTTGCCATCCTTTTACCCTAAATTCATAAGGTTGGACAACTGAGCAAGATCAAAAGTAGAGGATTTGGTTGAGACTGTAACATTGGTATACTTTTCTGTTATGAATACTTTCAACTCTTTAATCTCCTAGTCACTTTTGCCTAGGCATGGCTATCAGAAGAAACTGACCAAAACACATGATTAAGTTGCATTTTAAGATCTCCAAAATATAGCATTATCTTCCACCACCAGCAGACATGCCCCCAGGCCAGCCAAGCAGCCCTGTGCCTGAATCTCAAGCCTGAGAAGCAGCCCATGGGCTGCCCCTGAAAGACACACCCTCCCAGCTGGCCAAGCAGCTGTGTGCTTGAGCTCAGAGCAAGACATAAACCCCCCTGGACTACCTGCAGCAGACATACACCCAGGCCAGCCAAGAAGTCATGTGACTACATCCCAGGCCTAAGAAACAGCCGTGTGGGCCACCCCTCGCAAACACGCCCCTAGGCTAACCAAGGAGCTATGCAGCTGTGTCTGAGGCAAGAGAAACAGCCTGTAGTCTGCCCAGCAGACATGCCACCAGGCCAGCTGAGCATCCTTATGCCTGTGTCACAGGCCTGAGAAATAGCCCTGTGGGCCAACCCTGGCAGACATGTCCCCATGCCAGCCAAGCAGCTGTGCACTCATGTCCTGGACCTGAGAAATAGCCCTCCAAGCCACTCTTGGCAGGCACACCCCAAGGCTGTCTAAGTAACTGCATGTCTGTGTTTCCAATCAGAGTAACAGCATTATGGCCCTAACCCTAGTAAGTTAGACCGCAAGCTAGCCAACCCACCATGTGCCCACATTTCTGACATGAGAAATAGCCCAGCAAGCCCACCCCTGGCAAAGCTATGCCACCATCAAAACAAACTCTCTCAGCCTAGGTCACTGAGAAATTCACAAATACCACTAGTGTGAATTATGGATGAAGAAACTACACACAGACAATACTACTGTGTCTACCTAGAACCAAGGCCAACAGACCCCACCAAACTGACACCCCATGACCCACTTATATGGTTTAACCTTTCCCTGTGAAACCTACTCCATAAAATTAGAAGAGGTAGCTTTTCTACCAGCTGCATAGAAATCAATATGGGAACATGTCAATCATTTAAGAAAAGGAAAAAAAAATGTAACCCCCAAAGAAAAAACAATAATTCTTCAGTAACAGAAACCAAATTATAAGAAAATATATGAAATGCCAAAAAAAGAATGCAAAAACATAATCTTAAGGAAAGTGAGATATAATATAGACAATTCAAAGAAATCAGAACAATTAATGATTTAATTGATAAATTCGATAGAGATAAATATCAAATAAAAAGAGAAGAAAAGATAAATACTAGAATAGAAGAATTAAACGAAGGAAATAAATACAATCAAGACTTTCAACAGCAGACTAGACCAGGCAGAAGAAAGAGCTTCCAAATAGAAAGACAGGTCTTTTGAAATAACACAAGAAAGAAAAAAGAATGAAAAAAGGCTACAGCATTTATGGGACACCAGAAAGTTAACAAAAGTTTGTATTATGAGCTTCCAGAAGGGGAAGAAAAGGAAAAAAGTGAGGAAATCATATTTTATTAAATAATAACAGAAAACTTCCAAAGATTTGGGAGAGAGATGGACTTCCAAAGTCTTGGGAGAGACTCCAGAAATCTCAAATAACTCTAAATGGATTCACTCCAAACAGTCCTCTCCAAGGCACATATAGTCAAATTGTCAAAAGTCAAAGCAAAGAATTTTAAAAGCAATAAGAGAAAAGTGTCAAGTCTTATATACACAAATCATCATTAGACTAACACCTAATTTCTAAACAGAAACCTTATAGGCCAGGAGAGAATGAGATGGTATATTTAAAGCACTAAAAGAAAAAAAAAATGCCACCAAAGAATATTATGCCCAGCAAAGCTATCCTTCAGAAATTTAAAAAAAAAAAAAAAATCTTTCACAGACAAGCAAAAACTGAGGAACTTTATTACCACTAGTCTGGCCTTACAAGACATGCTCAGAGAAGTTTCACATCTGGAAATCCAAAAATAATAACCACTATTATGAAAATATGTGGAATTATAAAACTCACTGGTCAAGCAAATATACAAAGAATAAAGAGAAAGGAATCAAACCTCAGCACTACAGAAAACCACCCAATGGCAAAAGTCAACAATAAGAGAAGATGGAAGGAGCAAATGATAAACAAAATAACTGGAAAACGATCAAGAAAATGACAGGAGTAAGTCGCTATTAATAGTAACTTTGAATGTAAATGGATTAAATCCCCCATTGAAAAGATTTAGACTAGCTAAATAGATTTTAAAAAGTAAAAGACCCAATATATATATTGCATGCAAGAAACATACCTCACCTGCTTGAGGATCCAAGATGACCTAATAGGAACAACTACAGAGTGCAATTCCCAGCAAGGACAGCGCAGAGGGTGAGTGCTCACTGCATTTCCAAACAAGTTTTCACTGCTCACAAACCAGGAGATGCCTGGACCGAAAAGTGCCACCAGTTTTCAGCACGGTGGTTTCTCCCAGTGCCAGGTAGGCAGACAGAAACTCACACAAATCTGGGCAGCTGTTTCGACTGGTGCCTGGACCACCTGGGAGACAGAGCCGCCCATTCAACTGAAACGGAGGGGACTGAGACAGGGAGCCAGGTGATCTGGCTTAGCAGGTACCACCCCTACAAAACAAGCAATCTGAAACACTCTGGACTGAAAGTTTCGCAGGAAGAGCAGCTGGACCCAGGACAGTCAAGCTCAGTGGGGGGAAGGGCATCCCTCACTACCGAGACAGTCTGCCACTACTGAGGCAGTTCACACAGCAGCTGGGCAGAGCCTGTGGCAGCTCCGCAAGCCTCTGCTGGCAGACTGTGACTAGACTACTCCCTGAGGGGTACAGCATCTATGAAAAAAGGCAGCAGCACAAGAACTCATAAAGAAAGCCGACCTTCCTAGGACAGAGCACCTGGGAAAAGAGGCGGTTATGAGTTCAGCTGCAGCAGACTTAAAGGTACCTGACCAGCAGCTCTGCATGGAACAATGGAGCTCCCAGCACAGCACTTGAGCTCCTATAAGGAACAGACTGTCTCCTCAAGCAACTTCCCAACCCCTGTATACCTAAAAGACACCTCATAAAGGAGAGCTCAGGCTGACATCTGGAGGGTACCCTTCTGGGACGAGGATAGGAGAGGAAGAAACCGGTGGCAACTCTTGCTGTTCTGCAGCCCCCATGGGTGATCCCCAGGTGAGCGGGGTCTGGAGTGGACTTCCAGCAGTCCTGCACCAGAGGGGCCTGTTAGAAGAAAAACTAAGAAGCAGAAAGAAATAGCTCCAACATCAACAACAAGGATGCCACTCAGAGACCCCATCGGAAAGTCACCAACTACAAAGACCAAAGGTAGATGAAGCCACTAAGATGGGAAGAAAATAGCGCAAAAGGATGAAAACACCAAAAACCAGAACAGCTCTCCTCCTCCAAGGGACGTAACTCCTCACTAGCTAGGGATCAAAGATGGATGGAGAATGAATCTGATGAATTGACAGAAACAGGCTTCAGAAGGTGGGTAATAACAAACTTCTCAGAGCTAAAAGAACATGTGCTAACCTAATGCAAAGAAACTAAGAACGTAGAAAAAGGGTTAGATGAGATGCTAACTAGAATAAACAGCTTAGAGAAGAATATAAATGACTTGATGGAGCTGAAAAACACAGCAAGAGAACTTCACGAAGCATACACAAGTTTCAATACCCGCATCAACCAAGCAGAAGAAAGGATATCACAGATTGAAGATCAACTCAATGTAATAAAATGAGAAGGCAAGAATAGAGAAAAAAGAGTGAAAAGAATGAACAAAGCCTCCAAGAAATATGAGATTATGTGAAAAGACCTAATCTACATTTGATAGGTGTACCTGAATGTGACAGAGAGAATGAATCCAAGCTGGAAAACATTCTGCAGGATATCATCCAGGAGAACTTCCCAAAACTAGGAAGGCAGGCCAATATTCGAGTTCAGGAAATACAGAGAACACCATAAAGACATTCCTCAAGAAGAGCAATCCCAAGGAACATAATTGTCAGATTCACCAGGGTTGAAATAAAGGAAAAAATGCTAAGGGCAACAAGAGAGAAAGGTCGGGGTACCCACAAAGGGAAGACCATCAGACTCACAGTGGATCTCTCAGCAGAAATCCTACAAGCCAGAAGAGAGTGGGGGCCAATATTCAACATCCTTAAAGAAAAGAACTTTCAACCTAGAGTTTCATATCCAGCAACACTAAGCTTCATAAGCAAAGGAGAAATAAAATCCTTTATGGACAAGCAATTGCTCAGAGATTTCGTCACCACCAGATCTTCCTTACAAGAGCTCCTGAAGGAAGCACTAAACAAGGAAAGGAACAACCAGTACCAGCCACTCCAAAAACATACCAAACGGTAAAGACGATTGACACAATGAAGAAACTGCATCAATTAATGGGCAAAACATCCAGCTAGCATCAAAATGGCAGGATCAAATTCAAACATAACAATATTAACCTTAAATGTAAATGGAATAAATGCCCCATTCAAAAGACACAGACTGGCAAATTGGATAAAAAGTCAAAACCCGTTGGTGTGCTGTATTCGGGAAACCTATCTCACATGCAAGGACACAAATAGGCTAAAAATAAAGGGATGGAGGAAGATTTACGAAGCAAATGGAGAACAAAAAAAGCAGGAGTTGCAATCCTAGTCTCTGATAAAATGGACTTTAAACCAACAAAGATCAAAAGAGACAAAGAAGGGCATTACATAATGGAAAAAGGATCAATGCATCAAGAACTAACTATCCTAAATATATACACACCTAATACAAGAGAACCCAGGTACATAAAGCAAGTTCTTCCGACCTACAAAGAGACTTAGACTCACACACAATAATAGTGGGAGACTTTAACACTCCACTGTCAATATTAGACAGATCAATGAGACAGAAAATTAACAAGGATATCTAGGACTTGAACTCAGATCTGAACCAAGCAAACCTAACAGACTTTTACAGAACACTCTACCCAAATCCACAGAATATACATTCTTCTCAGCACCGCATGGCACCTACTTTAAAACTGACCACGTAATTGGAAGTAAATCACTCCTCAGCAAATGCAAAAGAACGGAAATCATAACAAACACTCTCTCGGACCACACTGCAATCAAATTAGAACTCAGAATTCAGAAACTAACTGAGAACCACACAACTTCATGGAAACTGAAAAACCGGCTCCTGAATGGTGACAGGATAAACAATGAAACGAAGGCAGAAATAAAGATGTTCTTTCAAACCAACGAGAATGAAGACACAATGTACCAGAATCTCTGACACATTTAAAGCAGTGTCTAGAGGTAAATTTATAGCAATAAATGCCCACCAGAGAAGTGAGGAAAGATCTAAAATTGACACCCTATCATCAAAGTTGAAAGAGCTAGAGGAGCAAGATCAAAAAAACTCAAAAGCCAGCAGAAGACAAGAAATAACTAAGATCAGAGCAGAACTGAAGGAGATAGAGACACAAAAAATCCTTCAAAAAAATCAGTAAATCCAGGAGCTGGTGTTTTTTGAAAAGATCTACAAAATAGACACACAGCTAGCCAGATTAATAAAAAAGAAAAGGGAGAAGATTCAAATAGATGCAATAAAAAATTATAAAGGGGATATCACAACTGACTCCACAGAAATACAAACTACAATCAGAGATTACTACAAACAACTCTATGCACATAAACCAGTAAACCTGGAAGAAATGGATAAATTCCTGGACACTTGCACCCTCCCAAGCCTAAACCAGGAAGAAATTGAAACCTTAAACAGAGCAATAACAAAGACTGAAGTTGAAGCAGCAATTAATAGCCTACCAACCAAAAAAAGTCCAGGTCCAGACAGGTTCACAGCTGAATTCTAC
>CAUYLG010028185.1:0-16755 GCA_963573385.1 Cacajao melanocephalus
GGTGTGGTGTTGGGCGCCAGTCATCCCAGCTTCTGTGCAGGCTGAGGCAGGGGAATCGCTTGAACCTGGGAGCTGGAGGTTTCAGTGAGCCAAGATCACGGCACTGCACTCTAGCCTGGGTGACAGAGCAAGCCTCCATCTTAAAAAAAAAAAAAGAAAGAAAGAAAGAAAAAGAAAAAAAGAACTCACAATATTTTTTTTTAATTTTTTTTTAAATAAAAAATAATGGGGTTTCACCATGATGGCCAGGCTGGTCTTGAACCCCTGACCTCAGGTGATCCGCCCACCTCGGCCTCCCAAAGTGCTGGGATGATGGGCCTGAGCCACTTCGTATGGGAGCGAGTGGGCGGGCGTGTGGGCCCCGGGTTCACAGGTGAGTCTGGCACCCTCGTTACAGAACGCTTCGACCCGCCCAGCAACGTCACCGTCAGCTGCAACAACACGCAGTGTCTGGTGCGATGGAAACAGCCCAGGACACACCAACGCCTGTGCTACCAGGAGTTCTGCTACCAGCTGCACGTGTGCAGAGCGGTGGGTGAGGTGGTGCCAGCACCCGGGGATGGTGCCCGGGGGAGGGGTACAGGCCATGTCCGCAGAGCGGCCCATGAGTCCCGGGAACGGGCCTCAGGGAAGGACAGGTGCTGAGCGGTGGCCCCGGGGTGAACGCGCCAAGGATGAGGGTGAAGGAGACCCTGCCCCACATCGACCTGAACCCAGTGTAGACAGAAGACCATGCCCCATGTCCACCTACACCCAGTATAGACAGGAGGGGACCCGGCCCTACCTCCACCTGCACCCAGTGTAGACAAGAGACCATGCCCCACGTCCACCTACACCCAATGTAGACAGGAGGGGACCCTGCCCCACATCCACCTATACCCAGTGTAGACAGGAGGGGACCCTGCCCCACATCCAGCTGACCCAGTAGACAGGAAAGCCTGCCCCACCTCCACCTGTACCCAGTGTAGACAGGAGACCTTGTCCCATCTCCACCTGGACCCAGTGTACACAGAAGACCTTGCCCCAGCTCCACCTGCACCCAGTGTAAACAGGAGATCCTGCCCCACCTCCACCTGGACCCAGTGTAGACAGGAGACCCTGCCCCACCTCCACCTGGACCCAGTGTAGACAGGAGGGAACCCTGCCCCACCTCCACCAGCACCCAGTGTAGACAGGAGACCCTGCCCCACCTCCACCTGGCCCCAGTGTAGACAGGAGGAGACCCTGCCCTACCTCCACCTGGACCCAGTGTAGACAGGAGACCCTGCCCCACCTCCACCTGGACCCAACCCAGTGTAGACAGGAGGGAACCCTGTCCCACCTCCACCTGCACCCAGTGTAGACAGGAAAGCCAGCCCCACCTCCACCTGGACCCAGTGTAGACAGGAGACCCTGCCCCACCTCCACCTGGAACCAGTGTAGACAGGAGACCATGCCCCACCTCCACCTGGACCCAGTGTAGACAGGAGACCCTGCCCCACCTCCACCTGCACCCAGTGTAGACAGGAGACCATGCCCCACCTCCACCTGGATCCAGTGTAGACAGGAGGAGACCCTGCCCCACCTCCACCTGGACCCAGTGTAGACAGGATACCCTGCCCCACCTCCACCAGGACCCAGTGTAAACAGGAGACCATGCCCCACCTCCACCTGGACCCAGTGTAGACAGGAGACCCTGCCCCATCTCCAGCTGGACCCAGTGTAGACAGGAGGGGACCCTGCCCCACCTCCACCTGCACCCAATGTACACAGGAGGGGACCCTGTCCCAAGGCCATTGGGGCGTGCATGCATGGGTCAGCAGCTGCGGTTACAGGAAGAGCCCTGGCCGGTAGGGATTCTGTGTTTGCAGCTCCCTCACCCGTTTGTCTTGTAGATTTGCCATTTGTGGAGGGAGAGCCGCCTGCAGCTTCTCAGGTCTCTTACCCAGTTAGTGCCCACACAAAGGGAGAGCGTGTGTGCAGTGTCTGAAGTGTGTTAGATACTCGAACACTGAGCCTTGTGTTGTGTGTTGTTTGTTTCTAGAACTCCCAGCCTGGCGCTGAAAACACACTGGTAAGTGAAACCGCAGAGCGTTCTCACTACCGCTAGCATCACCCTATATCCCCCTATAAACAACGCACGGTTCAACCCCAGATCCCCTACTCAGCACCCCCAGCATAACTCCACAGGCCCTACCCACCACCCGCAAGATAACTATAAAATATCCTACCCGCCACCCCCAACATACCCACATAATACCCTACTAACCACCCCAACAGAACCATAAAATATCCTACCCACCACCTCACATAAACCTACAATATCCTACTCAGCACCCCCAACGTAACCCTACATTCCCTACTTACCACCCCCAACACAACCCTACACTCCCCGACTCAGGACCCTATAGTGTCAATTTACGAAACTCTTATTGCCAGTGTGACTCAGGGGTCGACAGGCCAGGGCGTGACCTTGAACCAGAGACGCAGACCTTGAATCTCTTCCTGGGCGGGGTGTGCTCCTGGGGTCAAGCATCGTGCCCCAGTGGTTGGGATATGGATGCTTAGCCTTTTCTACTGACCTTCACATCTTTTCCCCCTTTCCTCTGGGCGGGTTAAGAATACATCTCCGTGAATGTCTCAGGAGATTATTTCTTCCTCTAAATGCTTTCAGACTGAGTACTTTTGTGGGATGTTTTCAAAGTCTCAGTGCCACTCTGACCCTCAGTATCTTTCTCTCTGCAGTGAGTGTAAGGTTCTTGTAAGGATATTGCCGAGTTTAAAATGAGGAAACTGAGGCCAGCACGAAACAAATTAAATTCCAGTTTATTTAGCTCCCGGGCGAGGTTCTGTGGCCCCGGGGGAGAGAGAGAGAGGCCAGAGAAGTCACGCCCGGCCATTCTGGGCGTGGGGTTTTATAGGGGGTAAGGGCAGTAGATTGGTCAGTGGGGAAACAAAGCATGGGCAACTGCACTGGTCATAGAAAGAGTGGACCTGGACGTGGTGAGCTGCCATTGGTTAGGCTCTCGGCGGGATTTTTGAATTTTGGGCTGACAGTATGATTTATTGCTGAGTGTGGGGCTAGGGGTGGAATGCAGGAGTGGGTGTGGGGAGTCTGCACGGAGGAGGCAGGCACCAGTAGGACGTCCGGCCTCCTGATAAGTGTTATCAGGTACGGAGGGGGTGGATATTGTCCATCCGGCTCCCGGCGAGGCTATCGGCCTTACAGTGAGTATGTTGGATGTCACGATCTTAACATCCCTTCCTAAACTATCCATCCGAAGGCCTGTTAATATCAGCTGTTGCCCCTGAATTATTTATTTATGTATTTATTTTTGAGACCGAATCTTGCTCTGTCGCCCAGGCTGGAGTACAGAGGCGCGATCTGGGTTCAGCGCAACCTCCGCCTCCTAGAGTCAAGCGATTCTCCTGCCTCAGCCTCCCGAGTAGCTGTGACTACAGATGCCCACCACCACACCCCGCTAATTTTTGTATTTTTAGTAGAGACGGGGTTTCAGCACGTTGGCCCGGCTGGCCTCAAACTCCTGACCTCACGATCCACCCACCTCGGCCTCCCAAAGTGCTGGGATTACAGGTGTGACTCACCGTGCCCGCCCCTTCTTTTTTGAAAAGTAAAATTTTAGCCAGGCACGGTGGCTCAAGCCTGTGATCCCGGTACCGAGAGGCCGACGTGGGCGAATCATGAGGTCAGGAGTTTGCGAATATCCACAAATCACTTGAGGGCAGGAGTTCGAGACCAGCCTGGACAACATGGAGAAGCCCTGTCTCTACTGAAAATACAAAAATTAGCCAGGCGTGGTCGTGGGCGCCTGTCGTCCCAGCTACTGGGGAGGCTGAGGCAGGAAAATCCCTTGAACCCAGGAGGGGGAGGGTTGCAGTGAGCTGAGATCGCACCACTGCACTCCAGCCTGGGTGACAGAGTGAGACTCACTCCAAAAAAAAAAAAGAAGGAAGGACACATGTTCAGATCTCAAGAAAACAGATGTGGCATGTGTTGGCATCCTGAGTCTTAGCAGTTTACCATGGGAGTCAGAGAACATGAGTTCTATTTGGAATCAAGTTGGTCTATTGGCTCAAATAGACCTGGACTCAGGAACCAGCAACTGAGTGATTTGAGATAAGTTCCAGCTTCTCTCTGTGCCTCATTTTTTTCACCTGTAAAATAGGGATAAGAGTACCTGCCTCATAGGTCTGTTTTGCAGTTTACAGACACAATAGAGGTAAAGGCTTAACACAGTACCTGGCAGATAACAAGGGCTGGGATGACCAACGTCTACATGGAGCTCCTCAACAGGAGGAGTTTCGTAATAAACTAGGGAGGACTTTGCATCTACTGCTTCATGGAACTCCATGTCCACACACTTATTTACACATTCTATAGGAAGAGAGTAATAACAACTCACATTTCATAGTGTTTGATTTCTTGCAATATGTTTTCCCAGACATCACTTCATTGTTCTGTAAAGACAGTTTTGTGTAGTGGAAGGAACCTGGGTTGGGATACGCAGCCCTAGATTTGAGTCCCAGTTTAGCAACCACTGGCTTTGAGATCTTATGTGCACAGCTCGACCTCCAAGCTCAGTATCTTTATCTACTCATTTAAGATTTGGATAGTTATACCAAACTTAACAGTGTTGTGATGAGGATTAAATCGCATACAGCTGGTACTACATAAGTAACTACCATTATTATTAACATCATCTAAAATGGGCATTATTACTTCTATTTTATAGATACGGAAATGGAGGCATAGAGGATGACTGGTATCTTGTCTGAGGTCTCACAGCTTGTGGCAAGTGTAGCTGAGATTCTAACCAATCAAAGTGGGTGGAAGGAGGGCAGAGCAGAGGGAGAATGTTTTTTCTTGAGATGGAGTCTTGCTCTGTCACCAGGCTGGAGTACAATGGCACAATCTCTGCTCACTGCAATGTTCTCCTCCCAGGTTTAAGGGATTCTCCTGCCTCAGCCTCCTAAGTAGCTGGGATTACAGATGAGCACCACCACGCCCAGCTAATTTTTGTATTTTTAATAGGGACAGGGTTTCCCCATGCTGGCCAGGATGGTCTCAATCTCCTGACCTTGTGATCCACCTGCCTTGGCCTCCCAAAATGATGGGATTACAGGTGTGAACTACCGCACCCAGCCCTAGGGAGAATGTTTTTATATACAAACAAGATGGCGAATGAGGCCTTGACTGAAAGAAAAGGAAAGCTGGAAGCCCTTCCTATTCACCACTGTGATAATAGAGTTAAGAATTTCAGATGACAGTCTCAAAAAGTATTTCTTAGTCCTGCCTTCCATCCGCCGGGGCAGAGAAGGGCTTTATTCCTAGGTAGAGAACACCTGGCCACAGATAGGATAGCCTCTTCCCTCCAAAGCAGGCCATGGTCAAACAGCAGGAGAGTCATTTCCTGCTCAGATTTCAGGTATCTTATCCAGAAAGGCAGAGCATTTTCCCTTCTCTGTCATCCATGCCCCTCCTCCCCATGCACTGTGCTCACGCCACTAATAATGCAGAGTCAACACAGTTCAATAGTACCAGGATTTCCTTGACAATGGAAGCCACTGAGTCCACCCCGATGTATACTGACGTCATCAGAGAGACCCTGTGCAACATGAAGAAGCGGAAAGACAACCTCAATCAGTTGTACCAGCTTCACTGGAGTGAATGGAATTATTTTGACAAGTACCTAAAGGAACTGCAAGACAACTTCTCCAGGTATGGAAAGGGCTTTGGGAAACGCCACGGTTTCAGCATTCATCTTTTGCAGCACATTGTCATCATCATTTTTAAATGGGTTGTTGGGGGGCGGGGGGATTCCCTGTAACTATTTTAAGGACAGTCAGCTTTCTTGAGGTCCGAATATGAACTCCTAATAACAGAGACCAGAGCTTTTTTTGTTTTTTTTTTTCTTTTTTCTTTTTTTTTTTTTTTTTTTTTTGAGACAGAGTCTTGCTTTGGTCACCCAGGCTGGAGTGCAGTGGTGTGATCTTGGCTCATTGCACCCTCTGCCTCCTGGGCTCAAGCAGTCCTCCCGCATCAGCCTCCCAAGTAGCTGGGACTATAGGTGTGCACCACCATGCCCGGCTAATTTTTGTGTTTTTAGTGGAGACAGGGTTTCACCATGTTGACCAGGCTGATCTCGAACTCCTGACCTCAGGTGATCTGCCCGCCTCAGCCTCCCAAAATGTTGGGACTATAGGTGTGAGCCACCACACCCAGCCAGAAATTATATTTACTCTCTTTGGTGTCTTTGAATCTATGATAGTATCCTGCCCTCACCTGTTTTTATTAATTGTTTTTTATGACATGGGTTTTTTGGAAAGCTCAAGCCACATTCTGGGTTTTTCTGATACTTCCTCAAAGTATCATTGGATTTGTTCCAATATAGCCTATATTTCTTGTACACTGGACATTGGGTCTATGCTAGAGGTTTGATTGGATTCAAGTTAAATCATTTTGCCCAGAGTCTTTCACAGATGATGTTGTGTATTCACGTCGCATCCCATTAGGAAGCATTATCATGTCAGGTGGCCCACTACTGGTGATGCTAAGTTTAAACACTTGGTTAAGCTGGTATCTGCCAGATCTCTGCATTGTAAGAGCACGTGTTTGTCTTTCTGATTAGTCAGTAATAAAGGATGTGATTCTCCCAGACTGTGTGAATGTGCTTTCCCAACATCTTCCATACGGTGGTTTTAGCACTCATCAATGGTCTTTGCCTGATCAACTATTACATTTGAGGTTGTAAAATGGTAATTTTTCTACTTCTGCCATTCCTTCTACATTTGTTAGCTGGCATTTTTCCGTAAAGAATAGCTCACTTTCTGTTATCCTTTTGTCTCTCTCATGTCTTTCCTGCATGCCCCTGTAACTCTTGCATGTATCCACCCTGTCTGCAAGAGAAGCTTGGGAAGTATCTGACCAAGGAGGGTGAGATTTCCATGACTGGACTGGACCTTCCATAGAACTGGGCACTTTGTTATTCAAAACAAAATGGGATTCAGTTTGCAAATGAGAAAGAGGGAATTGCTGTTGGCTAGATAGCTATCCGTGCCTCCCATATTAAGAGGGACAGAAAAATATGAACATGTAGATAAATACTTTGTTATGCAATGTGATACAATTGAGTTTTTGTTTTTTCTTTTTTCTGTTGTTGTTTTTGAGACGGAGTCTCACCCTGTCGCCCAGGCTGGAGTGCAGTGGTGTGATCTTGGCTCACTGCAACCTCCGCCTCCCGGGTTCAAGCAATTTTCTTGCCTCAGCCTCCTGAGTAGCTGGGACTACAGGCGTGTGCCACCATGCCCAGCTAATTTTTTGTTTTTTTAGTAGAGACGGGATTTCACCATGTTAGCCAGGATGGTCTCAATCTCCTGACCTTGTGATCTGCCTGCCTCGGCCTCCCAAAGTGCTGGGATTACAGGCGTGAGCCACTGCACCCGGCCTCCAATTGAGTTATTTATAAAATATTATGGGACAAAGACCACACATATTCACAAAACCCCATTAGGCATCACCACCACCACCACCACAGGAATGCAGTTAAGCCTTAATGTTCATCAAAAGATGATTGGTGAAATAAACTATCATACATCCATACTCTACAGCCAAGAAAAATGTCCCTCTGTTTTTATTTCACAAGGAAAGATGGTCACAACATATTATTGGACCAAAATTTAGGTTATAAGACAGTGTGTATAAAGTGGTAGATTATTTACTTATCCCCATTTTTTTTTCTTTTTTTTTTCTAAGATGGGGTTTCACCATGATGGCCAGGCTGGTCTTGAACTCCTGACCTCAGGTGATCCACCCACCTCAGCCTCCCAAAGTGCTAGGATTACAGGCGTGAGCCACTGCGCCCGGCTACTTATCCCCATTTTACAGATGTGGAAATTGAGGTTGAGGACAGAACCTTGGAGGGCAACCACATACGTCAGGGAGGACAGAAGATTCTATAGGGGAATGACCAGAAGGGAGGGAGGAGAGTCCATACATGTAGGCACACTGCCCATGAAGCCAAGGGGACAAAGGACAGTTGGGAAGCAGCAAGCAGCAGTGTGGTGGCCAGACTCCAAAACACGGGGCAGAGAGAGGTAAGCAACTTGGTAGAGAGCAGTCTCAACAAGGCTAAATTCAGAAGCCAGAGCCTGGGACATGAAGGGGACATCCAGTCTTCATGGATGGGTAGGATTCCCAGGAAGCAGAAGGAATAAAATTCTGCATCCAAAAGGCAAGATCAGATGGTAAGTAACAGGCGCTATTTAAACATAAGGTAGAAGGCTGGGCATGGTGGCTCACACCTGTAATCCCAACACTTTGGGAGGCTGAGGTGGGCAGATCATTTGAGGTCAGGAGTTCCAGACCAGCCTGGCCAACATGGTGAAACCCTGTCTCTATAAAAAATATAAAAATTAGCCAAGCAGTAGTGGCACACACCTATAACCCCAGCTACTCGGGATGCTGAGGCAGAATTGCTTGAGCCTGGGAGGCAGAAGTTGTGGTGAGCTGAGAGCATGCCAGTACACTCCAGTCTCGGCAACAGAGTGAGATCCTGTCTCAAAATAAATAAATACATAAATAAACATAAAGTAGAAGACCCAAGCCTGTATGAAGGGAGAGAGATTGAACATGTAGGTGAGGAAGGAAAGGGTCAGGATAGAGAAGGGAGAAGACACAGGGACTGCTCTTTGGAGCTCTTTGCTTCTGCCTCTGTAACTGTTGTTCATTATGCTTTATTTATTCATTTGTTCATTGTCCCAACAAATATTTTCGGCACCTTCTGGGCACCAGGCATCATGATTGCTCATGTATCTGTCTCTCTAAATAGTTGTAACAAGCCTTGGTGGCAGGATCCATGGAATGGCAGAGGCTAAGGTTGGAATACAGGTCTTTTTACTTACTGGTTCTGTAACCATGGACTATTAAACTATTTTTGCCTTTTTAAGGTCACAGGTAGGTCTGGCTATGGGGCCAAGTTCTAGCCATGGAATAAAAATGGAAGGGTTATTTGCACATAGTTTACTGACCCTCAGTGATTTTGTTGCACTTCTGTCATTTGATAGTATTTCCTACTTTGTAGGGTTGTATTGATTAAATAAAATAAGATCTGTATAGACTTTTTACAGAACTAGGCCCACAGGTAGGTCAGTGTATCAGTTATAATTAGGTTTGTCCTAGAGTGACAAAACAACTCAAACAGTGGCTAAAATTTATTACAATTTCTTTTCTCTCATTTACAAGGAGTCCAGTAGATATGGACGTTCATAGTGTCAGGGTCTCAAGATCCTTTTATTGTATTGCTCCACTAGCCTCAGCCCATGATTTAGCTTCATTGTACAAAATGGCTGCTCAAGTTCCAGCCATGAGGTCCACATCCCAACCAGTTCAAAGGAAGATGAGTCCAAAGAAATGGATTTCTTCTGGAAGTTGCAAATAACCCTTCCACTCCATTCCATGGCCAGAAGTTTTTTCAAGTTCAGAACTAGTTAAAAATAAATTCATATAGAATATCCAGGATTAAGTTTACAGCTTATATGTTTCCAAAATAAAGGATATCCTTATTTAATAAAGAAATTTGTATTAGGGCAAGTTATCATAGTAAAAAATTTTTTGTCAGGAGGAAATTTGTAACCATATGTTAGCAGTTGCATTGCTAAATACATCCACTTTTTGTTATTTAAGATTGTTGAGAAGCTCATCATGCTTCATATTACAAAAGTGATTCTCAAAGTTTTGTCTACAGATAAAAATGGTGCCTTAAAACACACCTGTGCTGTTAGACATCAGGGCAGGGTTGCTCTTAAGGCAGTAGGAGAGTGACTGAGCAGGAGTGTGAGGCAGCTTCTAAGGAGCTGGCAGCATTCTCTTTCTGAATCCGAGTGCTGGTTACATGAGCATGCTCATATGAAAATTTCTTAAGCTGCACGCTTAGAATCTGTGCACTCTTAGTTTATATCTTATACTTCAATACATGTTTTATAAATGATCATATGGATCCATCAGTTTACAGGACATACAGAACATTGAGGACGTGTTAATCACTCCAGCCTTTTTCCGTATGTCTCTGTGTTTTCCCCCCAGGGAAATGAAGAATATTGATCAAAAAGCAGCAGATAAAAAAAAGGCAAACCACATGTTCATCCCACCTTCTGCCTTCAGTGAGGAATCACCTGACAAGAAAACTAAGGAAAGTTTCCAAAGAGAAATTGAGTTTAAGGTTTGTTTAAACAAAAACCATGGGAAATGTAGAAATGTGAACAGTGTAAGAATAAGAATTGGTTTCTTTTGAGACAGAGTCTCACTCTGGCGTCAAGGCTGAGTGCTGTGGTGCCATCATAGCTCACTGCAGCCTCTATCTCCTGGACTCAAGTGATCCTCCCACTTCAGCCTCCTGAGTAGCTGGGACCACAGGTGTGTGTCACCACGCCTAGCTCATTTTTATCTTTTGTAGAGATGGGGGTATCACTATGTTGCCAAGTCTAGAAAATTCTTAAAACATAGAAAAGAGCATATAAAAGTTCACTTATGGCCAGGCGCGGTGGCTCATGCCTGTAATCCCAACACTTTGGGAGGCCAAGGTGGGCGGATCATGAAGTCAGGAGTTCAAGACCAGCCTGGTCAACATAGTGAAACCCCGTCTGTACTAAAAATACAAACATTTGCTGGGCGTGACAGCATGTGCCTGTAATCCCAGCTACTCAGGAGGCTGAGGCAGGAGAATCGCTTGAACCTGGGAGGCAGAGGTTTCAGTGAGCTGAAATCGCGCCATTGCACTCCAGCCTGGAGACAGAGCTAGACTCCATCTCAAAAAAAACAAAAATTCATTTATGTATTACCCACACCACTCTGATTTTAGTTTTAGTACTATTACTGGTAGTAGTAAGGGCTATTAATGATTTTATACTTCCTCTGTACCAAGCATTGGCCTATGTACTTTATCAACTGTATGAGACGGAGCTCCTTGGTTGCACGTGCCAGGAAGCCAGCTCAAACTAGCTTAAGTGGAAGGAGAATATAGCAGCTTAAATAATTGGGAAGGCTTTGACAGGCCATCTGCAGGCATATTTGACCTAAGGGCTCAGCATTTTCGGGCTCTTTCTCTGTCTGTCTTTTGTCCCTCTTCCCTTCTCTGTGCTGACTTCTTTTTTAAGCTGCCTCTGCCTCCAGGCCATGGACAGCCCAAGTCTATCGCCTTACAGTTCTGACCTAAAAGGCCATGTTTGCTTTGCTGGGGTACATCAAGCAGTTCCAAGAAAAAAGGTATATGGGAAATTATTTGAGTCTTTGCATGTCCAAAACATCTTTGTTCTTTTTTTTTTTTTTTTTTTAGTGAATCTCCCTCTGTCGCCCAGGCTGCAGTGCAGTAGCGCAATCTTGGCTCACTGCAACCTCCACCTCCTAGGTTCAAGTGATTCTCTTGCCTCAGCCTCCCTGAGTAGCTGGGACTACAGGCACGCACCACCATGCCCAGCTAATTTTTTGTTTGTTAGTTTGTTTTTTGTTTTTTATTTTTTTTAGTAAAGACGAGGTTTCACCATGTTGGCCAAGCTGGTCTCAAACTCTTGACCTCAGGTGATCTGCCCACCTCAGCCTCCCAAAGTACTGAGATTACAGGTATTACACCACGCCCAGCCCTTTGTTCTTTTTAAAAAATTATTTAAGAGATGAGGTCTTGCTTTGTTACTCAGGCTGGTCTCAAACTCCTGAGCTCAAGCGATCCTCTCCCCTTGGCCTCCCAAGGCGTTGTGATTGCAGACATGAAAAAATGTCTCTGTTCTTGATTAATATTTGGCAAATATTTTGCTGGGCATAAAATTCTAAGTTAAAAGTCAGTATTTCACAGAATTTTGAAAAATTTTTTCCTGCCTCCTACTTTGGCTGTTGAGAAGTCTCATGCTATTCTGATTCCTGTGGCTTTGTGTGTCACTGTTTTCCCCTCTCTGGGAACTTTTAGGATATTGTCTTCATTCTCAGTATCCTGAAGTTTCACAGTGACATGCCTTGGTATGAGTCTTTTTCTTAGCATGCATCACTGAGGTCAGGAGTGCTCTCAGTCCAGAGGGTGGAGTCCTTCAATTCTGAGAATTTTGCTTGTATTATTTCTTTGAAAATTCCCTTCTCTTCATTTCCTTTGCTATTTCTGGAACTATTATAGTCAGTCAAACCTCCTGGACTGATCCTCTAATTTTCTTATGTTTCTTTATTCGCCACTTGGCATCTGTGTATATATCTATTTCTTTTCTTTTTCAAACAACAGAAATTTATTTTCTCACAGTTCTGGAGGCTAAAGTCCAAAGTCAAGGTGTCAGCAGGGCCATGCCTCCTCTGTGGGGTTCAGGGTGATCTTTCTTTACCTTTCCCTAGCTTCTTGCAATTGTCAGCAGTCCTTGGCTGTCCCTGGCTTGGAGATGCCTCACTCCAATCTCTGCCTCTGTCATTACCTGGCCTTCTTCATGTCTGTCTGCATCTATTCTTATGAAGACAGCAGCCAGATTGGATAAAGGCCCACCCTAATATCTTTATTTTACTTGATTACATCCACAAAGACTATTTCTTAAAACGGTCTTATTCATGGGTGCTGGGTTTACAACCTTAATATGTCTTTTGGGGAATATAATTCAACCCATAATAGCTTTCTTTCTTTCTTTTTTGTTTCTTTTTTTTTTTTTTTAAAGATGGGGTTTCACCATGTTGGCCAGGCTGGTCTTGAACTCCTGACCTCAGGTTGATCCACCCACCTCAGCCTCCCAAAGTGCTAGTATTACAGGCGTGAGCCACCACGCCTAGCTTTTCTTTTGTTTTTTAAACAGAGTCTTGCTCTGTCACCCAGGCTGGAGTGCAGTGGCACAATCTTGACTCACTGCAACCTCCACCCCCTGGGTTCTCCTGCCTCAGCCTCCTGAGTAGCTGGGATTACAGGCACCTGTCACCATGCCCAGCTAATTTTTGTATGTTTAGTAGAGACAGGGTTTCACCATGTTGGCCAGGGTAGTCTCGAACTTCTAACCTCAAGTGATCCTCCTGCCTCAGCCTCCCAAAATGGGCCACCGCTCCTGGCCATAACAGCTTTCTTCTAGATTTTGTTTGTTTGGTTTTTGAGATGGAACCTCACTTTGTTGCCTAGGCTGGAGTGCAGTGGTGAGATCTTGGCTCACCGCAACCTCTACCTCACAAGTTCAAGCAATTCTCCTGCCTTAGCCTCACAAGTAGCTGGGATTACAGGTATACTCAACTATGCCTGGCTAATTTGTGTATTTTTAGTAGAGACGGGGTTTCACCATGTTGGCCAGGCTGGTCTCAAACTCCTGATCTCAAGTGATCCACCTGCCTCGGCCTCCCAAAGTGCTGGGATTACAGGTGTGGGCCACCATGTCCGACCATATTTTGTAATTTTAATGTATGGTATGAGGTAAGGGTCCAGCCTTATGCTTTTGTATGTGGTTATCCAGTTGTTCCAGTACCAATTTTGAACAGACTATTCTTTCTCCATTGAATGGACTTGACACCTTTGTTGAAAATGAATTGTCCAGAGATATATGGGTTTATTTCTAGACTCTCAAATCAATTTCATTGGTCTATATGTCAACCCTTATGCCAGTACCACAGTGTTTTGATTATGGAAGCTTTGTAATATGTTTCGAAATCAGGACGTGTGAGTTCTCCAACTTTATTCTTCTTTTTCAAGATTATTTTAGCGATATGTGGCCTCTTCCAATTTTATATGAATTTAAGGGCAGGCTTTTCCATTTCTACGAAAAAAACCACTGGAATGTTGATAGGGACAACACTAAATCTATGTTTGGCTAGTAATGCCATTATAACAATATTAAGTCTTCCAATTCATTTAGTTAATTAGCAATATTATCTTCCAATTCAATTAAGCACAAGGTATCTTTGCATTTATTTTGCCTTAAAATTTATTTCAGCAATATTTTACAGTTTTATAAGTTTTATAAAATTTTTAATAACTTTTACAATGTTGTATAAGTTTTTCATCTCCTTGGATAAATTATTTATAGGTTCTTTTTTTCTTATGGATGCTATTCTAAAGGGAATTGTTTTCTTTTTCTTTTCTCTCTTTTTTTTTTTTTTTTTTTTTTGAGGTGGAATTTCACTCTTGTTGCCCAGGCTGGAGTGCAATGGCGTGATCTTGGCTCACTGCAACCTCTGCCTCCCAGGTTCAAGTGATTCTCCTGCCTCAGCCTCCCAAGTAGCTGGGATTACAGGCATGCACCACCATGCCTGGCTAATTTTTGTATTTTTACTAGAGACAGGGTTTCTCCATGTTGGTCAGGTGGGTCTCGAACTCCCAACCTCAGGTGATCTGCCTGCCTCGACCCCTCAAAGTGCTGGGATTACAGGCGTGAGCCACTGTAACTGGCCAGGAATTGTTTTCTTAATTTCCTTTTTAGACTATATGCAGATACAAAGCTGACTTTTTGTGTGTTGATCTCATACCCTACAACTTTGCTGACTTTATTGTCTGTAGTAGTTTTTGTCTTATTTTGTTTTTTGAGGATTCATTGTTATTTTCTTTTTTCTTTTCTTTTTTTTTTTTTTTAAGAGCTACGGTCTCGCTCTGTCCCCCAGGCTGGAATGCAGTCATGCGATCACAGCTCACTGCAGACTCAAACTCCTGGGCTCAAGCCATCCTCCCGCCTCAGCTTCCCGAATAGCTACTTCCCAAGTAGTAGCAGGTGCACACCACCACTAATATTTTTTTTATTTTCTATAAAGATAGGTCTTGTTATGTTGCCCAGGCTGGTCCCAAGCTCCTAGCCTCAGGCAATCCTCCTGCCTCAGCCTCCAGAGTAGGTAAGACTACAGGGCATGTGCCACCATGCCCAGCTAATTTTTAAAATTTCCTTGTAGAGACAGGGTCTTGCTGTGTTGGCATTTTCTACATACAGAATCATGCTGTCTGTAAATAGAAAGAATTTTACTTCATTTCCAATTTGGATGCCTTTTATTTCTTGCCTAATTATCTGTCTAGAGCTTCTGATACAAAGTGGAATCCCATCAGTGAAAGGAGGCATCTTGTCTTGTCCCTGGTCCTAGGGGAAGGCTTTCAGTCTTTAACTATTGAGTGTGATGTTAGCTGTGGGTTTATCATTAATGTCCATAATCGTGTTGGAGTAATTCCATTGTATTCCTATTTTTCTGAGTGTTTATTATAATGAAATGCTGTTGGTTCTTGTCAAATGCTTTCTCTGCCTCATTTGAGATAAGTATGTGGGGTATTCCCTTCATTCCTTTATTGTGCTCTGTATACTGATCGATTTGTGTATCACTGAGGGGAATCACCCTCAGATTCCTGGGATAAACCCCAGTTGGTCCTGGTGTATAATCCTTTTAATATTCTGTTGGAGTCAGTTTGCTAGTTGTTGGGGAACCAGCCCAGACACAACTGAGGAAGTAACAAGGGTTGGCAGAGAAAAGAATATTAAGAGACAAGAGTGAAAGTGCATAAAGGTGGACTCCCAGGGAGCTGACGTGAGAGGAGGATGCGAAGGCCCCAGCACTGGAGCTCCACACTGTTTATTGAGTGTTTAAACAAAGAAGCATGTGGTCAGGGATGTGGGGGGTGAAAAGGAAGCGAAGCATCAAGCAGATGATCTATAGCTGTGGAGGTTTGGCATTTCCTTTGGAAGTATAGAGCATGCTCTACTTTAGATACAGTCAGTAAACAGATAGGGAAAAGGCTGCAGCTAGAGGCAGCAAGTCTGGCCACATTCTGGTGCTTCAGAGAGGTCCCTTGCTTTGAGTACGGAGCATGGTCTTCCATTAACTCCCATCCTGTGCCTGATAAGCAAGTCATACATCAGCCTTTTTCTCAACAGCTAGTGTTTGTTGAAGATCTCTGCATTTGTATTCATAAGAAAGAGTGTTCTATAATTTTCTTTTCTTGTCATTTCTTTGTCTTGTTCTGGTATCAGCGTAATGCTGGCCCCATAAAATGAGCTATGAAATACTAACCCTCTTCTATTTTTTGGAAGAACTTGAGAAGAATTGGTGTTAATTCTTCCTTAACAGTTTGGTAGATTTACAAATGAAACCATGTAGTCTTTGACTTTTCTTTGTTCAAAGGGAGATTTTTGATTATTGATTCATTTCACTTGTTATAAGTCTGTGGAGAATTTTTATTTTTTTCTTGAGTTAGTTTTGGTAATTTGTATATTTCTAGGAAGTTTTCCATTTCATGTAGGCTATGTAATTTATTGGCATTTGTATTCTCTTATAAGGTTTATTTCTGTAAGATCGGTAATCATGTTTCCACTTTCAGATGAAAGTGGAAACTTTCAAACTCAAAGTTTCTTAATTTTGTTGGAAACTAACATTTTGTTTCTCCTTTTCATTTTTATAAATAGAGACAGGGTTTCTCCATGTTGGTCAGGCTGGTCTCGAATTCCTGACCTCAGGTGATCCGCCTGCCCTGGCCTCCCAAAGTGCTGGGATTACAGGCGTGAGCCACTGTGCCCAGCCACATTTTTTTTCTTTCAACTGACTTTCTATGTTTTCTATTCTCTATTTCATGTCCTCTGCTCTAATCTTTTTTAAATTATTATCATTAAAGAAAAAGAAAAGAAGAAAGAAAGAGCAAAAGAAAGAAAAAAAAAGAAAAAAAAAAAGAATGAAAGAGAGAAAGAAAGAGGAAGAGAAAGAGGGAGAGAGAACGGGATTCTTGTTCTATTGCCCAGGCTAGAATGCAGTCTAAAAATGGGTATTAAAAACCTCTTTTATGCCAATAATTGTGC